>OX465038.1:5026185-5116185 GCA_949841015.1 Aplysina aerophoba
TGCCTGCTTCTTAATTACCACCCACTTACTGTATTTGGACTCGCCCGAGCTTTTTGGACTCGCTCCAACTCGCACACTAATACTAAAGTTACCCCATTCGCAACACGATTACTTGCCTCTCTTTACAGCTCGGCAATTACGTATATATTCAATAATTATTAAAGTGACCGCAGCAAGGGGACCAGAGGCTGCTCAGCCAGGGTTGGCTTACTGGTCACTGTCGGTTTACGAATCTTAGGTGATTGGGGTTGATAGGAGTGAGTTCCAAGCATGAAATGTGAGCATAGAAGTAATGTTAGTTGGTGATTGCACTAATTCCTGCACAAACGTGATCGTCTAACGTGATACATTTGAAGAATTAAAGAAATTGATATAGCATCTTTGACACAAAAGGAATGTGCATTTTTTGTGGTCTGGTAAGTGACTAAATTAGTTTGATATGGTAAGGCAGTGGGAGAACAGTTTTTGTCTTTTACAATTAAGTTTGTGGCAATTGATTAAAAGGTGAGCCTGATCCTCCACTTCCCCACTATCACACAACCTGCACACCCTTTGTCTGTAGGGCACTCTAGTGTACCTCCCCACCTCCACTGCCGGTGGTAAGCAGCCTGCCTGGAGACCCATCATTACCCTCCTATGACATGTATATGACACGAATAACTCACATTTTCCACAGGCATGCCCCAAGGATAGCTCCGTGACAATACGCGGATTGTCCACAGATCTGTGCAATGTGAAACGACCACAAATGAACGCGCAATCGTTCACACTCGATCGAAGATGGGTATTGGCTGCTGAAAAAGTGTTCTTGCACTCGAATTATCTGTGTCACGTAACTTTAGCACCCATAAGAGACTTCCACATGGTGCCTGCCACCAGGGTTGAAACTAAGTACGACATAAGCTACAGTGGTTTGCATATTGCAAATACGTTTGGTTGGCATTTGTGGCCTAAATGTCAGACACATGTCACAAAGTGCTCCATACAATGCTCCTCCACAGCTTATGTAATGGATGCCTGGAGTTTGAGAAGTGAATGCAATATTGCCCCACTAATTGCAGCTACTTACAGTAGGCTGATTATCACAGACATAATCTGACAATGACTGATGAAGGTGGCTGCTGTACAGTCACCGAAACGTCTGAATTTATCGTGAGAAGTGGCTAGTGCGTACCAGGTGACTATGACTATAATCTGACAAACTGAGAGATGGAGAGGATAATCTGATAGCTTGTTCTACTGCTTCTACTGTAGTATATCCTTGTCTCGTGCTACAGGCTGCACTATGCTATTCAGACATACCAAGAGATCCTGGAGTACATTAAGGCCTTGGCCCATTCCAAGGACACCAACTTACAGGATAATGCCAAAATCATGCAGCACAATGTGTTCTACCACGCCGAGTATCGTGACCTCTTCATCACTCTTCTCCGCAACTACAACCCAAAACACTCCTCACGAGACCTCCTGAAGGACATGGTGCAGACACTGCACCTCTATCTGTCACTGCTGGAGAAGTTCAACAGGAGGAGGGGCTGCATGGTGGTACAGGGCAAGCGTAAGAAGAAGACTGCCAAGAAGAGTGTGCCCAAGTCCACTACAGCAAGCACTGTTAGTCCAGTGAGACGGGATGCTGTGAATGCAGAATATACTGCACACAGTATGTATGTATACACATGATGTCATAGAGGCTCATGCTACAGTATAGTACCTGACAAAGACCTTTGCGGTTGAAACCTCTTACACTGAAACTGTTGCTGCATGTAAGCTCAACACCACTTTAGTTCTACATACAGTACGTATGTATGTACGTATACACATGCACATTATACGTATGTACACTAGCTATGTATGTAATATGTACACTAGCTGTAGTACTCTGTTCTATGTACACTGTGTCTGAACGCATGTTGTGTACATATTGGTCTATGCACCATGCAGCGGTGGGCTGAGATCCAGGGGGCTCTGTTGGATGCTCTACAGCAAGACCAGGAGGATCTTAGCTCTGTCAGTGGCAACAGCCTACAGGGAGCTGAGAGGTGAGTTGCACTATGCTGCGTGTCTTGTACGTGAGGCTTATCTACAAGTTGACATGCGATGCTTCAACGTTACAGTTGCTACACTTTCATACATACGTATCTGTTCATGAGCGTAGATCCTTTGTTAGGGATGCTGAAATGCTGTTTTATCGTGTTGCACTGCTTACATAGAGCTGAGGTGATGCAGGATGTCACTGCCAAACTGTTGAAGAGCGACTACGCACAAGCAGCGGCAACTACTAGAGCAGCACGGTAAGACACTGCATTACTTCTGGCCGTGCATACCTGAATTGTGTGATAGCAAATACCAGCTCTTGTAGCCCATGGTGCATTTCGCCAAAGTACGTAAATGAATTGCTCTGTTTGGCCTGTTAGTAGTGGTACGTAGTGAGTACAACCACCTGTGTGCTCCCTAGAAGCTGCACGACACTCACACTGGACATGCCCAGCACAAGGTCCACACAGTACATGTACACTTCATGCACTGAACATGTAGTATACAGAATGTACTACAGAACCAACTCTGCAACTCATTGCACACACACATACAGTATGTATGTATTACATGCAGAGCATGCTCATGTCTGACTGGTGTTTTATTGCTCACCCCCTTGGATGGGTAGAGAGGTGTGGCCCAATGACAGCTTTGGGCACGCAGGAATGAGTCCAGAGGAGGAGCTGGAGACCTTGCACATGATGTTCATGAAGATCCAAGGTGCGTGCATGAATACTTACAGTGCACCATACATATTGTATAGGGGGGGGGGGGATTTTGTGGAAGAAAATTTCACAATTTTGATGGAAAACAAAGATTTTGTTTAAAATTTGTGTGATTTCATTCAGAATCAGCCTTGTCCTCTTTAGGGGAGATCATTTCACAAAGTGAAAATTTTGCCCAATCATGAAAATCGCAACTTTAAATCTTACAAAATTTTCCCGCCATGCAGTACTGCTACCTGCTGGTGCATATGGTTTGTGCACTTCAATCTTTACAATGTGTGTAGAGACTCGTGCTACAGTAAAACTATGAAGTTACTTGTTCACCATACTTAGCTTTCGCATAGCAGTCATTTACAGAGCTGTTTTGTAACTCACAAAGACACCATGGATTCATTCCACATGTGGGAGTACGTACATACCAGTGCTATCCTGACACGCATCACCTCACCAAGTGACGTGACACAGTACAAGCTCCCTTCAACCCACACATGGAACAAGTCACAGGACTCGCAGGCATTCTGAGTATGGGGCAGGCAGGCTTGTAAACTGGACAAAAACCCTGAGTCCATTGGACTCCACATGCTGTGATTCCATTCATAATCCATCAAACTCAAAATGTGTACTTGTCATTTGTCTGGTACGGGTCTGGTTACTTCATTGCTGTCTCCTATGTACGTACGTACCTGTCCTTCCATAAGGTCCAAAGGATGTGGTGAATGAAATGGACGGAGGCCAGGAGGAAGAAGGTTTGATGCGATTGTATTCACAATGTCCATGATGTGTAATTTGCATTTATCCTGTCTTTTGCAGTGGAGGGTGAAGGGGAAGTTGAAGATGAAACTGTGATGGAATCATATGAGTTGGAGTTTGACATTAAGAAGTTCCTTCATAGGTGATTCACACACGCACACTACATAACCTAATAATGGATACTCAGCCTCCATCAATAATCGTACTGGATACAAGGCTAGCTACACGCACGTACGTATGTCATGGCCCACTGTATATACGTACATATCACTACTACGTATCAGGGTGGATCCCTGCTACTGGCAGACCAGCACCTGTACTCATGTACTTATGTTCCACATATGAAAGCACACCGTGTACTGACAGATATCTACTACTATGTACGTATCTACATTGGTCCATACGTTCTGGCTCCACAGCTACCTACTGTACACACAGTATGTACGTACAGTACCTTACACATAACATACAATGATGCATGTATGTACGTAAGTATGTACAGTATAATGATATAAACATTGATGTAGCACCTATTCTTCCTGTCAGTGCTTCAACTCTCACTGACCTGCAGGTTTTCAGGAAACAAGATTCTGCAGAAGTACTGTTACCTGTTATCATTTCATGCCTCCAATTCGGACCACACCAACCACTGCATTGCAAAGATGCTCCACCGCATGGCAATAGACCTCAACCTAGCCCCATTGCTCTACCAAGTGTCTCTATTCAAGACCTTTCATGAGATTCTGTCTTCTCACTGTACAAGATACAAGGTACGTAAGAGAAGGATATGTACAGTAGGTTGCTGGTTATGTTGTCTGGCTGCTGCAATAGGGTGCTGGCTGCTTGTTGAGGCATGTGGTGGTGTAACTCCCACATGCATGGCATCCTGCATGGAGACCTGTGATCACTGTTTGAGCATTTCCTTTCTACACTACTTCTACTATAGCAATGCAGTGAAGCTGCTCTGTTAGTTACACCATCTTACACAAACACGTTTGTTGTGTCGCCTCATTTTACCTACGTGCGTGCATGTGCCAGTATTTGTCCCGCAAGTCTCTGTGCCGGTCTTCCTTCCCTCCAGGAGCTGCAGTCCTTTGCAAAGTACGTTGTATCTGGTTTCCTCAGCATGGCCCAGTCCAACCCAATGATGTTTGTGGAGCTGCTATTCTGGAGGACTCCGGCAGACTGCATCGAGTTGACTGAAGGCTATGGTACACTGCAGGCCAAGAGGTGCTGCACCCTGCCTCCTGACTGTGGGCAGATGTAATAGGCAATGCTGTATATAATGACCGTGTGTTGTGTGATGACCGTGATATTAGGTCTCCATATGCTCCATTTGCAGGCTCAAATAAGCAACCTAAAAGTATAGTTTGCTGTATGAGGAGAATCCTGCTTCCAACCGCACTGCATGTGGCGTATTGTGGTGTCATTCAGTGTACTTCAAGATACTGTACTACTCTAGAAGTAGCTAATAATTCCAATGAATTCTGAAATGGGTGGTATAAAGTGGATCATGTGGTGTGACATGTGTTGTACATGATGTTTTTCACCTACGTACATATGTATGTATGTATGTACGTGTGTAGGAACAGACTAGTGACTCGCCACATCTGGACAAGAGAGGATGAGAGTGAGCTCTCAGACCTGTTTGAGCAGTACAGAGACGACAGTGGTGAGTAGGTGGAGAGGTATTGGAGTGGTAGGTACAGTGCTTGGAAACAGTAAGTAGGTGCTCCTTGATGCTCAATATGGATTACAAGTGCTCTTTGTTCTAGCCGAGTTCTCATGTACTGGGTGTAACAGAAAGCCAATAGTACACAGAGTCGTCCACTGTGTAAGCCTTCATCGCCTGATAGAATAGAATATCAGCCAGTTCATTGGCCGACAATGGCCTTTGCAACAAACAGGTGCTATGTAATGTGACTCTTGTGCTACATGAGAACTCAACTCGAACACGACCACTTTTAGCGATTCATAGACTTACGTATGTACGTGTGTAGCATTGCATGTCTACTCTGTTTAGTTCTTACCAATCCGAGGGACAGGTGGTCATTTTTTGCGCCTGTTTTAGTGCAATGTTTTTAACTTTTCACTGCATTGTGTTTACTGCATTATTCATGCTCTGTTTTGGGCAGACATTGTTGGGTGCATTCAAGCAGCTCTGGCCAACCGAGATCGGACCCGCCGAGGAATAGCATCGCAGCTGGTGAAGATGGGCCTGGTCGGATCCAGTGTGGAGCTGAAGAAGAGGCGGCCCACCAAGGGCACTAGAAGGGTTAGTCTCACATAGTGACTTATGTTTTCCATATGTACGTACATACTGTGGCTCTTACTCCTTCTACTGTATGTGGCTTGATACCAATTGTTTATCGTCTTAGCCACGATGGACCCAGGACGATGACGACAGGCTACGAGCACTGTATTCTGAAAATGAGCCGTTCATTCAGGATGGGGGGGAGCTGGACTTTGATGCGTTTGCACAGTCATTTGAAGGTACATCCCATCTCTTCCTTGGGCGTCCTCTTGGTCTTCTCCCAACTACATCACCCTCATACACCTGCTTCACCAGTCTACTGCCATCCATTCTCTCTAGCTTCTCCTTCCACCTCATCTGCCTGTCCTTCATCATGTCCAATACTACACATGATGTACATATTCCATGATGCAGTGCTGCATGTGTAGTTCATTCTCTATGTTCAGCAACTGTACGTACGTGTGTACAGATGATCTCTCTCCTTTCTGCGTGCATCAGTTAGTGTATGTACTTGTGTGACTGTGTGATTGCTTGTGTAAGTTTGTAGTCGAGTTTCATCTGTTGCAGTGCATGTGTAGTGTTCTCCTCCTCTGATGTGTGGCAGGCAAGTCTGCCGGTGATTTGGAGCATCGACTGGCCGTCCTAGGACTTATTCCAAAGAGCCGGAAGAGAAGGAAGAGTAAGTGAACTATGGGATGTGCAGAGTTACTGTATTTCAGCTTGTTGAGGTTTTACATGCATGTTCATACATACAGTATATACAGTATATACAGTACATGCAATATATATAGTATATACAGTACATACAGTACATACAGTACATGTACACATGTGGAGCCTGACCAGACACCTGCAGGTGGTGGCTGCACTGTGTTTCCTCTGATGAGTAGAGAGAGTGGTTGCTGTAAGCAATGGTTACCTTGTGGTGTGACCACTGAAGCGTGAGACTGTGGGAGAATCGTATGGTGTGTGCACTCGTACTAGAACCCCATCTTCTCTGCTATCCTTAAGTGTGCCACTGTTTCACTCTTTGCCCTGCTGCATGTGAAGAGACAGCAAGTAATGTATCACAGGAAGAAAGTGAAGAGGAAGAAGGAACAGACCAGGAGCAGGAAGACACAGCTGTACCTCACTCCAGGACCACCGAAGGTTCCAAAAGTGCTCAGCTGATCAGGAGACTGAATGCAGACAAGCCAAGAGTGAAGAAGGCCACCAAGCTAAACTACAGTAAGCACTGCATGTCAACGATACGTACAGTGTGTAGAGGCTGCATACCCCAATTGCTTGTGATACATACATAACAGGAAGCATCACATTGGGGGACTTCCTGTCATGTTACCCTTTGTCCTGGGCCAGTATTGCTAAGTGTGGCATGGACTGTTGGGATAGTTTAGTTGATCACAGACGTTTCGCTGACAAGCTGCTTATTAGAGTAGGCATTACGTATTCAGCCTTGCCTTCTCTGCTTTGTGAGACATGTCTGTATGGTACCATATTTCTTCTGCAGAACAAGCTTCAAGACTAGTGGCTGAACTAGTCAATAGAGGTAAGGATTCACTCAACTACATTTGAGGGAATCAACCCCCTTGCCAGACATACAGTGCAGTGCACGGGCATTAACTAACGTTGGATGTTATACTGTGTCATGAGGTTCATGTTGCAGATGTCCTGTTTACAATCTTGGCACTTTGTAGACATGTCTGATGCGGTGATATGGCTCATGGAGTATCTTCAGGATGAGGCCAAAGACAGGGAGGAAGATGGTAGGTGTGGGAGGGAAGGGGTTGGATTCACAGACTGTGAGTGCCTTCAATCACAGAATGTTGTGTTCACTTCACAGACAACTCTGCTGACTTGTGCATTGTTCCTGTTGGTGAGGACTTGTGTAGAATGCTGAGGACCAGTGAATTTGAATCCCTTATGTCCGCACTTGGCCTTCAACCGCCAGATGACACGGTAAGGCACGTGTCTTGCCTACACATACACACAGTACATGCTACTGTACGTGTATATGCTTCGTGACCCAGAGGTGCCTAGAAGAGTTGTAATGGAGTGATCAAATGCAGCCATACATCTTAAATACGTATGTATATGCATACATACACACGTGCACATATGCGCTTATACTGTGTGTAGGAGATGTACTGGAGAATACCTGGATACTTAAGTGCAGCTGACCTGAATGGTGTGACAACAGTGCTGTCAGAACAGCTAGCCTCGGGTGCCCTTCCTTTGGAGGAGGAGGAGGGGGCGGGGTTACAGGAGGACGGTGCTGGCAGGGAAGACTGCACAGAGCAAGTTACTCCAGCATCGCCAACCTTGGATCCAGAGCCTGGCGACAATTTGGACGACATGAAAGGTGCGGTGCGTATGTAGGTACATACCTTGCCACCTGCAGTAAAATGGTCACAATCGAGATGTTGAGCTTAGTAATATAATGATGTCCCCAGTGATCACATTGCTTGATGTACATCTTTATATGTGCTTCAGTTGTGGACGAAGGAAAGAACGTGCTGTCTACAGATGATCACCAGCAGAAACTCACGAAGGAGGAAGAGGAAGAGGAGGAGGAGCAGGAGGAGCAACAAGGAACAGCTGCTAAGAGCTGTTCCAGTCCAGCAGCTTTCCACGGTATGTACCGTATGTCCATTTCTTTCGATCATTGTGTGGTGGGATGTTGACATAGTTTGCGTCCTTGTAATGTCAGCACCAAAGAAAAGAGCTATTGCCTGGAGTGACTCTGAGGAATCTGAAGCTGAGGAGCAGTCGGTTGACCGAGTCACCTCTCACACCGGCAGCATGGCTGTGGACAGTGACAGGTGGGCACAATCAATACAGTACAAAGGTGTGGTTACCCACAACCTGCTATTATTACGATTAAGATAGAGTGCTGATTACCATCAAAGTATGTGTGGGTCTCTTGCATGTGTTCACATGCACTCAAGGTTCATGTGTTGACCTCTGCAGTTCTCTAAACTCACTCCATTGTGGTAGTCTTTATACACACCTGAAGAGCTACGTAGCTGTTGGCCTCATACAGTGCGTAGATGCCTTTATGTATGTACTTCCTGCATGCATTACAGTGCATCTGGGAGACCCATTCTCATCTGCACTTGCGTGGTTGAACACAGTGCCACACTCTACCCACCTGCTGCACTGCATGGTCATGTGCATCCAATACATATTTGTGTGTGGGGGGGGTGGAGTGTGCATGGGAGGTGTGGCGGCTATCAGCCTACACTTGGTATCACCGAGACAGACTGCACCCAAAACCTGTCTCTGTATGTACATATATGTAGGTGTGAAAGACCAAGTGCTAAGAAGATAGCTGTACTGTGGTCTGACGATGAAGACTGAGTTAGTTATCATGTAATTCATTGAAAGTTCCTATGCTGCAGTGCATTAGCTGCCAGCACTCAGTGATTGATTGACTGTTGCAAGAGTGCTGAAGCCTAACTGCCAGTGGTACATACGTACGTACGTACATATGTATATGCACCGTGCACCCTCAGTACCACTTGGTGTCATAGCTGGCACACAGGATGGGTAGGAAAGGGCATTGGAGAAGCCAGGAGTGGACCAGTCACACATGATAAAATGCTACATAATCAATATTGTGAATGACGTAGGCTACTCTATGCAGAGTTCCACCTACACACCTGCACAGCCCTGGCAACGAAACATTTGCACAAACCTTGATTGTAAGGTCAAAGCGGGCAAATTTCATTGGCATAGCATAGTACCTAGGTACGACAATCCGCAATGAAGCCTTGTGCTGCTACGACACACGCACATGCAAGACACCATTGAAGGCACGTGTCAGTGGCTGCATACCTGGTGGATACAGCTAGATGAAATTGTGCACTTGTTGCAGCTTATTACAAGCTTACTACGTTGATACCGTATCTGCAGACATACGTAGGTGTGTACTATACGTATGTAACTGAATATTAACTGCATGCCTGTCTCCCACAACACCACACTGCTTGCATGGGCATGCGCTTGCTACATATAATGATCTGAATGCCAATTACATGTGATAAGCAGTCTCATGCTACACGTACACTTATAATGTATATTTATAGCAAGAGGATCCTACGTATGTACGTGTAAGGAAGAGTGTTAACATGTTCTCACAGTAACTGCAACTTCCTCAACCGTCTCTGTTCCTTCTGTGTCCAAAGTATCCACACTGTCAGTCGGCACCTCATTCGGCTCCAACATGGATATGTAGTCATGGCTACTGCTCTGCTCAACAAGACCACAAAGCTTCCTGTTTATTTCAGAGAATGTAGGCCTGTCGTCTGGACTCAGCCTCCAACAGCTCTCCATGACATTATAGCTACAATAGTGGATAGGCTGTATGTCTCATAGTCTATACAATATACAGACTCTACAGTTTATACTTTCGAACACACTCCATTCATGGATGTACAGTATAGCTAGCTATAGCTATATAGTTCCATTGGTAACCGCATGGATGCCTAACAGGATAAGCAAGAAATACTAAGATGAAGCAAGCACTCAATGAACAGTACTGCTTACATCTCATCAGAGCAGTTAGTGGGTCTCTTCATTTGATATCCACCCAGGATCCTGTGCACAAGCACCTCGTTACTCAGATCATGGTAGGGGAACCCTCCTGTTACAGATGAAAATGCACTGGTATAATATTATACTATATAGCTAGCTACAGTATATACACCAGCAATTAACAATTCCTATATATATATATAATACACAATGGCTTTTAACTTTCAACCTACCTAATGTGCATATCTCCCATACAGTGACACCATATGCCCACCTGCATGGAAGATAGAGGGTAGCTACTATAGCTATTATATGTATGTATATTGTATAATATTACATACGTATACTGCATATGCATGACTACATTTTAAATGAAACCACCAATGTACAATAGACACTGCAGTTGTAAACACGGTCACAGCAGTACTGATGCAGTGATTACACGTACACATCTGATTTCTCTGAAAACACTCTGTCCTTTATTGACTCCGGTGCCATCCACCGAATGGGGAGCTTGGTGTTCAGTGTGGACACGTACAGATCTGTGTGTCTGGACAGTCCAAAATCAGCAATTTTGAGAACCTTCCCTTCACCCACTAGCACATTTCGGGAGGCAAGGTCTCGGTGGATCACACCCAGAGCAGCCAGGTACTCCTATTAATGAAGTACAATACTAATTAATTCTTGATTAATCTAACTTTAATAATTTGCTGTTTTTCCACCATGCATGCCTTGGACAAGACATCCATAATTAATTATTATGTATATGTATTTTTATATATATATCTATATAATTATATTATAATATACGTATATATGCAGTGTAAATATTTTACCATTCCACTTGCTATCTGCTGTGTGAAGGATATCAGGTCCGATGGCACAAACGGGTGAAGAGAATCATACTTAGCTCTATCAGGAGACTGGAAAAGGTGACAGGTGTCATCCATGCATTATTGATTATGCACATCAATAATATTTTATACAATGCTGCCTAATGTATTTCACATAAAATACGTAAATGGCCATCTTCAGCCTGGGTATGCTACATGCATGTATGTATACAGTACCTGCTTAGCATCTGTTTCTGCAGGTCTGCATGACCTGAGGTAGTCACGGAGGTTTCCATAGAGTGCAAACTCAAGGAGAATGGCTGGAGGGAACTGCTCAGTGATACAGCCAATTAGTTTAATGATGTGGGGATTGTTTCCACCAGAGACTTTGACCATTAAATTTATCTCATCCTCAAATACTTTCTTGTCAGAAGAGCTAATTGTACCTGTGCAATAAGGAGCAGTGAGCATATTATATATAAAGCACTTACATTGGAGAATGTATATATTCAGCTACATACATGTATATATGCAAGAACAATGTCCTCCTACCTTTGATGGACTTTATCGCAACTGGTATCAGGCTGTTCTCCTCATATTGGTTCTTTCTTGCTGTTGGAACACCTTGCCATGTAATCATTCCTCGATGGACCTCACCAAACTGTCCCTCACCAAGAACACTTCCCACTTGAACGTGTTCCCACTCAGTGATCCACTCTTTGCCAACATCTAACTGCAATGACTGGAATACATACGTATTTGCAGTATAATATGAAAACAGTGATTCTGTAAGTATAAAGTCCTTTACGCGTAGCTATACGTATATATATAGCTATATAAGTAGCTGAAATAAAAAGAGGTGAAATATATACATACCTTTAGGTTCATCAGTTCTATTCCAGGCAATCTTTGCATCCTATATAAAACAGAGATCAATGTGCAATTCAATATGCTCCATGCATGCATGTACGCATATTTATTATAAGCATGTATTGAAGTAGTATTTAATATAAGACATGCAATGGTAATTTTATACTATACAACTACTTAAATTATCATGTATTATATATCTAGTAACATAATATAATTATCTCATGGCAAGTTTGAATGAAGTACATTTAATCCATTCCAGAGAAATGAACAGGTAAATTCAATATATACGTCCATGGATAAACTAATTATAAATGTATAATATTTGCACAAAATTATTATACATGCTGTATGCACAACCTGGTTCACACATACATATATTAAAAGCTTTGTACTAACATTATAGTTTGGAGTGAGTGCCTGTGTTTCCTCCTCCTCCTCCTCACTTCGAGGCGGGCAAACAGCACGATGAGTGCAAGAAGTAGACCCCCCAACAATGGCAAGGTGACAGACAGAGCAATGATTCTAGCCGTGTCAACTTCTGCTGCATGAGGTCTTTCATTTGTCCCATTTGCAGTAGCTGCATTAATTTTATGGATATACAGTACATGACGGAAGCAGAAATAAGGAAAGTAACAGATCTTGAGTACCTTACTGTGCGTACGCATATTCTTGAAACAACTCTAGCCAATCACAATCAATGGGACAGATGTAGGTATTGCATGTGATTGGCTAGAATTGTTTTGACAGAATACAGTAAGATATGCTACCTATAGCCACTCAGAAATCTTCAATTAGATCTCGAGGAGTACAGCACGCACACATGATTGTATGTGAATATACGTATGAGTGTCTGTTGCTGCTGTGATGAAACCTTGCTCTGCACGTGCTGATCGTGCATAAATTTTGTTCACTGTGCAGTAGTGTACGGCATGTACGTATATAGAAAAATGTGATGTCTGCTTGCATTGGAAGATAAGACAGTGCAATATATCAAACGTCTTGTAGCACTTATAGACGCTAATATGGCAGAGATCATCAATTCACAACTTTAATCCTCTTCTCGTTACAACTGATCATGAATGACAGGACCAGGACAACAGTAGATTAGTTGATTAATGCCTATAGGCACAATAGGTTCGCCTCCATTTTGTATAATATGCATGCATATGGAGTATGAATTATACACAACAGACATCACCTGACTGTCCTGTTGTGATCGACGCACATACATACATGCACTCCGTCCATTCACTCACCATTCGTCAGTGTGATTCGTGTGTAAGCTCTGCCAACTCCAGTTGAATTGTTTACTCTGGCTGTCACAATCACATCATAAACAGCTTCTTTCCCCACATCTTGCAGATTGCTCACGTTTAACATCAACACACTGTTCAATCGAATGTAGAATGGCAGATCAAATGTAGACACAGAGTCTACTTCAAGACTAAGATCAGAAGTTGCACTGAGACCACCCCCAGACTGAGAAACCTACAGTCAAATAGTTCAAACACATACAGTATGTATGTATTATTATATACATATGTACACAAGTATGTAGCTATTGTTAACTTAACTATTTATAAATATATACTGTATATAAGATCAATAAATGATTGAGGGATTAAATACATTTGCAATATGTTCAGAGCTTTGACAACATGCATCCTAACCTTAACAACAAATTTAAAAATTGCTTTGTCTTCTTCAACTCCTTGCACATCCACTGTGCACTGTTGTTTGATGCCATTAAAAGATGGCTGTAGTGTGCTTGCAGCTGATCGTTCTGACTCCACTGAAATTGATACTCGTTCGCTGTAGACTGAGAATGCATTGCTACAACTAATGAGAAAGTATTGTTTGGCTGTAACTAAGGCTTCTTCCAGGATCCAGTAATAAATGCTACCATTAGAGTGATCCTTTATGATGTTGAATGAAATGATGTCACTTGCACTGTCCTCACTCGTCACTGTGCGGACTCTTGACACAGTAATTGGAGACTTCAGCCCAGTTGTACCAGAGCAATAGAAGGCTCCAAGTAACGTTCCATTGGAGGCTTTGATGTGGAGAGTTTGAGTCAAGGCGTCCTCTGGAAGCAAATTCAAACTAATTCCCAAGATCAGTGTGCTTGAGCAGTTCAAGGGCACAGAAGCATTGTTGCTAGTAGCATTGCCTGATCTCAAAGAAACAGAAACTAACAGTGAATTTAATCTGTCCAACAAAGCTCACTATGCACTGTGTCATATACTGTAGGTAGGTATAATCCTGCTATATACTGACTCACCTTTTTGGTGTAAGTGGACTGTGATTAGCACTTCCGCTCTTCCGGTATATGTCTTACTTTTGGAAGAGGCATGGACAACTAAGTCATAGGTGACTGGAAGGTTCACCTTGTTGAGAAATGGAGCTGTTGACACTGTGGCATACAACAGAGTAATATAGTCAGTTGGGGGTACACAGTTGGGGAACTTTGGAAGGGTAGTAGTTACACAAATCTGATCTTCACAGGTGTAAATTTGTTCCCAAGCTGTTATGAAAGGAGTGCTTTCAGATGGGGAATAGACTTGCAAGTCAAGATCTGTTTCGTGTGCTGTTAATACTGTTTCAACCGGGCATACTCCTCGCACAGGCATATAATCACCCTGAACTACGTAGGTATATGACTTTACCGCAGTGTAGAAAACACTGATAGCTGGATTGAACAGTGACATATTGCACTGAGTTTGTGGATCTGCAGAAAGATGCATTTCACGGGGAATGTTGGTAAAATAGGGAGTAGCTGTGTCATAGGTAAATCTTTCAGCGCTAACATTGTACTCTGTGATCATTCTGTCGTGTTTGATGCAGAAAGTAACTGGCTTTGAGTATACAACCATGGAAATATTGTTGCTACACTGCACATACACACGGTAGGTAGGTGCATTGTTCTCCAGAGTCTTATCCAGCGGGAAGAAAGTATTGATGTGCTCAAGGGTCAAGTAAGTTAGGCTGTCATTTCCATGGTCTCTTTGTAGTGAAACATTGACGTCTGTTGTAGGCCAGAATACTGTACGACTGATGTATTGAGCTTGTCTGCATATCATCACTGAAGAAACGGTGAGAGCTGTTGTGGTTGGATTGCCTTTATCAAAGCACTTTATGATTGCAAGCAGTTGACCTGGTTGAGATTCAGCATAGGGACAGGAGAAGGTGTAGTTGACTTCCAGCGCAGGTGGATTGAGATGGTGGAGGCTGGATTCATTCACTGTTGAACAATAAATGAGATGAAACAAACTTACTATGAGTTGAGTTCATCATTAAAATTAATTATTACCATCCATGTATATAATATAGTACGGTAAGACTAATATACGTACGTATACACAGTATGACCATCTATATAGTACTATAGGGTCTGTATAAATATATGACCAAGACACCATTTACTGAGGCATATATAAAATCCTGAAATATGTAAATATGCTCATCAAAGTTGTATACGTACGTATATAGAGGCTATGGACCGATCTACCATACTACATGATTATAATGTTATAGATACGTATAACATTATCGTGAGTGTACAACAAGCAAATAATTCTATATATTATATATATATATATTTGTGACAGCTGCAAGCTCCACTTCGATGGCGTTTCTGTTGGAGTCTATCTATAAATCATGCTGTGCTTTGACTCATGACTCTTCATAATCCAACAACAATTACACTTGTCAAATTGCTAACTTCATGGTGCTATATTCACACACCGTTTAACACTTGTCTAAATCCTGACTGGTGAATTTGTAAGCTATCCCCTTTTACTAACAAACAGTGGTCAACAGCTGAAGCTAGGCCATTAGTGGTACTGTGTTTATTCATAGTAATTGCACCTGTTACTAGAACTTGTCACGCTAGTTTGGGACTCACCTACAGTCACAGATACAACTGTGAGCACCATTCCCACCATCCCTGGCTCTGTGCCATTGGCTGCAATGACCACAGGGTACGTGATGTTCGGTCCATCGTCTCTGGCTCCACTGACATTGAAGTACAGGTAGCCATCTAGTATGTAGAATGGAATATTGAATACCCCTTGCTGGTTGGATGTATTGTGAGGACTGCCGTATGCTGGAGGTATTAGCAGGTTCACCCTGATTGAGCACATACATGTCACAGATACATCTGAAGGGGATGGCTGAATGGAGGAAAGATCGATTGCAAAATTAATACATACTACGTAAATATATATGTACATATATCAATATACAGTGGTCCTAAATTTGTATAGTCACTCCATGCCATGTATATATGCATACTCTGCGTATACATGATCAGTGGATTATATATCACAACTCTTACATATACCTCTGTGATTACATTGAAGAGAGGAATATCAGGAGATTCTGAACTGCCACGCTGACCCTCCATGTTATTCACTGGCACCTGAACATCCCAAAGCCTTGGTACAACAACAAAGTGCGGTATTGCTGTGTCACTATCTGTTGTACAGAATCTGACATTCACAGCTGTAAATAATCCTGTATAGCTAACATCATCGCAACCAAAGCAGGTTATCTGCAGCTTAGTACTTTGGTGGATCGTATTGCTTTGTCTGCTGCTGAGGATCACATAATAAAGGCCCGTTACAGAGGATCCATTGATAACCAGATGGCGCTCTATTTCATACAGCACAGTACCATCTCTGTTACTGGGCTCGCTCACTATGTGCAGTGAACTACTTGGGGCACTATAGTAGGAGCATTCCACAATAGCCAATATTGTGCCATTCTGAGAAGCTGGATCAATGCATTTTGTAGAATGATCTACTGCATAGAGGAGTCTCTGAACGGGCAAAGGGGATTCGGGTTCCCGTACAGAGCAATCGCCAGTTCCCATTTGACCTGTGTAAGAATAGCAAGCAAATTCAAGAGACTTATTATTAGCCACACATGTGATGAAAGAAGTATTTGAAAGGTGTGTCCTACTGCCATGGCCAAGGGGTACAAATTAGTCAGTCAAAAGAGTCAATCTTTTTTATCATATTCTGTACACTACTCCCACGAGGACTTCAAAGACAATGCTTGGCCGGACTTACCTGATGTACTTTGCAGAAGAAAACACAGAACTACCACTATGTAAAGGCCTGCTTGCTTAGGTCTTACAAGTGCAAGTGTTCCAGTAGTCATTTTAGCTTCTCACAGACGCACTGAGCTGTTGACCACCTATAGGATTCTGCCAGTATATACAAATGTAGGTACGTATATGCACTACCTACAATGAAGTCCACATGCACTATAAAGGCCACAATCACTTCAATGGTGACTAATTAAAATGGTGATGAGGTGTTGTGACCACACATGAACTGGTACCAACATGGTGTCCGTAGTGCATGAGTGACCCTACAAGGCCCCATGAACCCTTTTAGTCACAGTACAAATAATTATAGTAATTGATTATCGTCTCTTACCATGCAAATGTGCTGATGCATTTTGATGGTGCTTACATAGGTACACATATACTGTACATACATATATAACAATACACAGACCCAACAAACCTGTTGCATTGGTATCTGCATAATATAAAAATTATAGCAAACATCTGTCATTGATTCTGTATAATTCATCTACCAGCTGCCCATGGGCACATATACATGTGTATGTCTTTATGAGTATGGCTGTTGGCTTCATACAAGCCACTCTAAGCAGCTGGTAAGTGATAACAACTTCTGAAGTGTTCTCCAATGTATGCCATATGCCATATGTACGCACACATGCGAACGCAAATGACTTAACACTGTAGCTGTCAATGGCAGTTCTCATTTCCCTGTCCATATGATGGAGCTGCTGTGCCTATATGCAAAAGGACATGTGGTTCAAACCTCATAAGGAGCAGTCATGAGTTTTGTCATAGTTAGCTTCCTTATAAGAAATACTTAATGAACAGGCAACCTTTCACTGGCATTTCCAGTACATTCCAATGCCCAAATATTTTGCCACTGTGTGGTGCAGCAGATGACAATGAGGTGCATGACTTCACGTATATAGACATACAATTTACTTTTTCATGTGTACATCTTCCATGTGTTCACGTACCGGAAGCCCAAGTTGGGCGACAATGATCACTATCACGTTGTACTCTGACATCTGATACCATCAGGGTAAGCCACTTGGCGGTGGTGGGTCTGAAAGTAAGCACTTGAGAGATTTCTCTCTCACCTGACCAACGTGACTGCATTGCAAAGCATCTTGCAATATAAATAGTTTACCACACAAGGTCGTGCATGTGTGCACGTGCACATGCATATATGTACGTACAAGTGAAGTTCAATACACACTACAGTATATACATGCAATATGAGAAAGCCATGGATCAAGAAATCAGTTTGTACCACACCTTGCTACTAAGCAAAATGTGCAAACACCTCGGTACATCGATCATGGAACACTTCATGAATATTCTCATTGCTCTCCCTGGCGAGACTGCATAACTTAGTGTGCACTATCCTCTGTGCTATGGGTAGACTGGATGTGGTCAGCAGCAGCATGAAAAGTTGTTACTCTTTCTTGATGCATGTGTAACTGACTGTCCTACAACATTTCAATGCAGGCTGCAATACATCTTATTAAAGTATACTCATACACATACATACATACATTCTACATTGTTCACATGCACATTACATACTTTTATAATATCAGGTTCGGTACTTACTATAATAGCAAACCTAAACATCTAATGTAATGTACCTCTGTAATACGCACTTCACAGTTGTGGTCTCACTGCTAGAAGCTACATACACTACATACTGTACATAGATTGAGAGAGCTAGCCATATGCAGCCACATACGTACCAATTGTAGCAATCATGTGACATCACTTTGAAGAGAAAGCATACAACTCAGAGCGTGCTCTGCTCACGATATCTGAGCATTCAGAATGAACACGAGGAGCACATGGTTACCAATCTCTGCAGATCACATGTTAGATCGCATTTTGACATCTATAATGGCTCCAAGTGGAGAGGTGCTGTTGAGGATACATGGCTTCAGCTAGTGCAGTTGCTATGGTCAGCTAGCCTTGAAGCAAGATAGATGTTTCGATCAGGCCATATAATAAAGTGCTGATTGAATTGATATGCTGTAATCGTGTTTGTGAATGTTTGTCCAGCACCTAAGGAAGAGGAGCTGGTCATGCTCAACACGTGTTTGGCAAGGCTGGGTGTATGCTATACCATAAACTGACTTGCTGCATATTTCACAGCTTAGCACCCCTTCATGCATACACAGTGGCACACTGTACAGCACACTGCCATAACATGCACACACGCAGAGCGATGTTGGCACAAGTACATTCAGTTCAGGTGTGCATCTCCCTGAGGACATTGAGTAGGTGCCGGCTAGACAAGCACCAAACCACACCAGGCACAGACAGGTACGGGTCCGAGTCACTTACGTAATGCTGCATGGCTTGCATACACACCATAAAATGCTGTCCCAGAGGCACAACAACATCACATGACTGTGCATAAGCTGCAAGCATATAGACTATATGTACGTACTATAGTGTAGATATACGTATAGTAAAAACATGTGTAAGATGATTCAGTAAAATTGCATTCTGTAAGAACTGAATGGTTGTTATGTATCTACATACAGTATTAGCATCATCTATTACAATAGATTCAAGACTACATTAATTATAAATTTTCTCTCCATGCATAAAATCTCAAAGTGTGTCATATGTACGTACATAATGGCTGTATCCATTATAATAGTTTCAGGACTATATAAATTTCTCTCCATGCACAGAATCACTACTGTAGGTGCATTGCACATGCACATACGCATGTACAACAGGCACTACAACTACAAGAATGTTTCAAGTCCCTATTCTAGTGTACAACGTTTCACAACAGTTTCAACACTTCACTTGCTTTCAAAGGTGTGGTCGTGCAGTTCAGTAGAATGCATGTGTCATCTGTGCTCATTAGCAGTGAGCAGAGTCTGTCTAAACTGGTCAGTTGCAAGATGGGCCCACTCAACCTGATATATTTTAACGACTCAGATCTAAATACAAAACCCAAAACCTTCTGAATCACTCGTCCAGAAATTTACTTTCAAAAGCAATGAGTCAGGCTTGTCATATGAACAAAGGGAGGACTTACATGCTTTATATGTTAAGTAGCTTACAAAATACAGCACTTCTTAGCACTGCACTATTCATGTACGTACGCACCACTATAAACAGAAGCCTTGATAGCCCTATAAGTAACTCATCGCATCACTAGGCCAGGCAGATGGTGCTGAACAAAGTTTTGAAAATGTACGTATGTATATATACGAGATACGCGTACACGTTAACACATCGAGCACTTCTCAATCACCCTATCATTAAGGCTGATGAATATCTACACTGTCTGTTTTCTCTCCCTCCTTTGCACACAGCACTAGAACAGCTCCATCGTCTACTTACATTCTACTTGTCTGAGGTGCCAGATTGAACAGCAGAGGCCATTTACAGAAAGAAGCAGGCACGCAGACACATGCAGCAGCACAGCAGCATTTGGTATTAAACCTTGCAAGTGATAGATACATATACATACATATACATAGGTACAAAATTATATATGTGAATGCAATTACTGTGAATATAAATTATTATATTTATATATACGATCCTTGTGAATGTGACGTGTGTGTGTGTGTGTGTGTGTGTGTGTGTGTGTGTGTGTGTGCATGTGTGTGTGTGTGTGTGTGTGTGTGCATGTGTGTGTGTGCGTGTGTGTGTGTGTGTGTGTGTGTGTGTGTGTGTGTGTGTGTGTGTGTGTGTGTGTGTGTGTGTGTGTGTGTGTGTGTGTGTGTGTGTGTGTGTGTGTGTGTGTGTGTGTGTGTGTACTCCCACGCATGTACACATGTAAGCAAATTTTCATACACAGTATTTCTACATTGTACACGGCAACATTCATCAAAAACGTGGCTTAAATGAACAATGGTCGCCACCTTGTAGCCATATCAAGGGTCTCTGAAGATCCCCTAGGTAACAGACTACAGAAGCCATTTAGTCTGCATGCTTCATATGCACTATATATGTCACTGTGATGTGGGCAGCGTGCTACATCACACACCTCCCTACTGATAGGTAATATGACCTCACCAGTGACTATATAAAGAGGGTCTGCTAGAGAACGCACACAGAAGCAAGACAGCACTTCACTTGAGCAACGTGGCAAGACCAGCAAGTTCAAAACTCTGTAGAAAATGCCAGCCATTATGCCACTGCTGACGGTCCTCCTCGTGGCTTCAGATGAAATGATACAACTTGTAGTGAACAAATCTCACAATTCGCCACCACAGTTGCAGTGGCAGCAATTAACATTGTTAAAGAGAGGCTCCTTCAAGATGTACTACCTACAGACCAATATAAATGGCTTCAGTTACAGTGGTGTTAAAATAGGCTACCAGATTTCACACGGCCACTATGCTTTTCTGTCTGCAAACTTCAGTGATCTTTCAGTGGGACTCACATCACACTCCTCAAAAGGTACCATTTTTGAAATACTACGCCAGAGTGACAGCAACGATGATGGCAGTTTGGGACGGTTTAAACTTGCACCCATAACAGGACAAGATGACTCACTGGAGGGCTACACTCTCCAATTCCAACAATTAGAGGGATTTGATGTGCGGTTGTTTCTGTCCCCACCGGACCCTGAGCCCGCAGCAGGCAGCAGTGAGGTGTATGGCATTCAGATATGCAAGACACCATTACATAGCAGGAAGCGCAGAGATGCACCAAAGCAGAACGGAAGTAGAACTGAACAGCCAGCATGAAACATTGTTTAAAATAATTAAGTGATGTAACCCTTTCATATCACACTGCCTTATTTTGACTAATTTGTTTATATGTATAATAAATTATTCATGCATAAATTCAAAAACTTTGAACTGTGAAAATCATATAAAGTATACTACAAACTAATGACAAAGATAATATATTATGCATTGAATAGGGATTTCGGACTACGCTGATTCCATATATGATGTTGGGAAAACCCTTTCAATTTGGGAGCGTTAAGAGGCACAGTCTGTCAAAGACGATACTTCACCTCAAGATGAAGAATTCGCATTCGAAAGACTGCGTCTCCGTGTGTATACTTACGTACTGCGCGTGCATACAGTGAACTTACACCATTACCAAAGCAGATACAATACAATACAGTGCAGTATGTATGTATTATACATACACTGACAACAGCTACTGCACTCACGTACGTGTACATATGTATTTACAGTACACGCAGACAGGCCAAGCACATCTGTAGCACACATGTATATATGCACGCAAGTAAGGCACATACGTACACACGTGATGTGATACCAATTGAAAAGTTAAAGTTTGTACATAATATTATGTACATCTAAGTACGTACATACTGTACATATGTGCACGCATAATGTGCGATACACACTGCAGCTATTACACTGCAATACTACATGTGATATAATTATGTAAGTATACTGTCTATTTCATCAAAAAAAACAGCTGACCCATTCGAGAGATGGAGATCAGTGATGCAGCACTGCAGCACACGTGAATAGTACAAGCAGCATGGAGATGAGGTCATCTGCACAACCTAAGGGAAGTGTGTGCAGTCCATGATTCACTTGCAGTCAGTCAATGAAACTGACAACCATACCACTTGATGCTTGGGTCCTGTGCGGGAGGCAGTGGATGCTGAAGCTGGTAGCATGCTGGAGCTTGGAAACCTAGCACGTACACCAACACAGTTGGCTATGCTCTACAAATTATGGTATCCTATAGTGTAAATTATACCTTGTTACTGTGGGGTGCATATGATAACAGACAAGGTCTGGAAACAGGATACAGCACCATATATGACAGTTGTACATATGTCAGCTTGCTACATAAGAAACATTTCCCACAGACATACTTCCCTATATGCACAGGTCAGAATCCAGCTGATGGTATGGAAGAAAGGCGTGCATAACATGCCAAATAGGGCAGACAGCATGGAGAGCGCTCAGCGGAGGTGTACATGAACTGCGATGTGTCAGAATGCACTCATTCATGACTCACACACAAGAATATGGCTCTCTGTATGTTGTTTGGGACTATATTACATTCATATCAAACCATAAAAGTCCACACTCACGCACAAACGTAAGCGGAAGAAATTCTCACGCTCAAATTAGTGAACACTTCCTTGAACAGCAAAGACTCCGTTGAGGACGGGGACTACAAACGAAGCACAACTACAGCACAGCACAGTAATGGACAAAGCCATGCATATGCAGTGGTACAGGCACTATCACCCAACGAGGGAGGAAGTATATACACAATTGGGAAGGATTGATGCAAGGCTGGTGGATGCTTTCATCAACTTTGGTCTTATCTTGCCACTGCGGGCACCTCACACATTTGGAATGCAGGAAGTGTAGTCAGCCACACTATAGCGCAGTACACAACCATACATAGCTACACAGAAGCACACACAGCAGGAGAAGGAAACTCTAAGGAAACTCCTCAAATGGGTCAGATGATTTGCATACAGAGTCATACAGAGTTGTGTACAGCTCATGTTACAAATTGTGAATATATGGCATGCAACAGCCCATTGAAGGTTATAAAGTACATTAATAGGACTGTACACAGCAGTGTAGTCCTCTGAGCAACAGATGTTAGGTCATTCGTACCTCCAACAACATACGTACTACACGGAAGTACAAAAACGGCACATGCATGCACACAAACAGTCATACGAAAGTAAGTCATTTTATATCTGAATGCAAATATGCAAATATATACGTAAGTCATATGTATGTAATGATTGCACAAGAAGTGAAACTACAGTATATTAGTTTGTAATCCAGAAAATCATGGCAAATTTTGTGAAACCATATATGGGAAGGAAGGAAGCATACAAAGTAGTGGGTAGTGAGGCAGCCAGAGCATGTCACGATTGATCGCCTGCTCAGCAGCCACGGCAGTGCATACACATGGCAACTGATGCGAAGAATCCGTTATACAGCTGCTGACAGGAACAATTTACATATCAGAAGCCAAGGTACAGTTGGCGTATGAAGTTTCCAAGTCCTGTGAAGTGGGATTCTCTGTTGGCGATTAGCTAGACATCATAGTGTTACATAAAACTCAAATTCCAACACACCTAATTCAAATTAATCACCATTACTGATGTTTCGACCATGATGTTGCAGCCTTTATCAGAGTATACTCTGTAGAGTGAAGTGGTGGGGGAGTCAGAGTATGCAGATGATGAACTGCATTCCTAGGTATATGGTCCCATGCACATCTACTAAGGACATGACCGACATGCGCATTAATAGAGGTCTTGTTGCTCTTAAACTACGTATGGACAAGGTCTTTTAAAATTTCTTTTGTAAACCAGAGTGAAAAGTACCCTTCGTTCTGGAACCAAAGTCAAAGCCCCACCAAACTACATACGTACACATATTGAAAAAATTCATGCATCATGCAGTGCTATGTGCTTCTGTTCATGATCCATGCAACAATCCCTACAGACACACACTGCCAGTGGTTGGGAATGGGATTTCTCCATTTCTCACTCTGAATGGACAGTCATATGCATGCTCTTTCATTAGTTTTGTATTGACAGCTCAAGAAGACCTACTGCATGCATGAAAGGTCTGTGCAATGAGGGCTATGCTGCGATCTGAGCTCCTTACATTACCTGTCCTGTCACAGGACAGCCATACTTGTCACTCACCTCCTCACATTGGAGTGGCAGTGGGTTGGTCGAAGGATCGAGCTATGGAATGTGATCATGGTCTCATTGAGCATCGGAGTATCCAATTAGAAATAGCAAATTTATTGCTTCAAAGTAAAAAGTCATGCTCGGTCATGTGGGAAGGGGAGAAGTCAGTTATCACCTGCACCTATGAATTCACAGTGTGGCCATTTTAATTCTGCACGGCACCTCTTACTCCACGTCCTAAGTTGTCATTTCCAACTCTATCTAGCTTTGTCACTCCCACTCTCGCTCAAATATTAAACCTTCATCAGAGTCAGAAGGAATGGCTGACAGTGGTGTCCTGATGTGGTTGCAGTAATGGTGCCCTCCTCCCAAGAGCTAGCTCACAGTAAGTACAGCTAGCAACCAATATATTCCTGGGTGAAGCTGAAATTGCTGCGTGCATGGGGCTCAAACTTGACAAATAGTGATATACAGTATATAAGGCTGATAATGTATGTATGCCTATATGTACGTATGTACATGATGTGGAGGCATACCTCAACCACTAGGGAGATCATATAGTAATGCATGTGCAATTTGTTCGTAAATTCAATCGAACTACAGTTCAGTCTTGTATCAATCGATTCATGAATTACTGCTTCAGTGTTCTGGCTAGTGCAACGAATCGATCGATATGAGTCTACCTAGCCACTCAGGTCTGTATCGTACAGTTCAGCCTTGTGTGTACATACAAAGCTACATGCATGCTGCAATTATACAAGCTGAAACCTTTCATCACACCATGGGTAGCTACCTCTTCGTCATTTCATGGAAATTAGTGGTATAACAAAGATTCAAGCGTCCTTGTGGATGCAACAGCCACACACTACTGTCACATGTTCTAAGTTGAAACCAGCCAATTTGATTAAGTGAGCAACACTGCTATAAGAAACAACCTCTACAGTTTCATCTTTGACTATTGATTTGTCCAATCTTTCCACATTTGTCCCCCCCACAATTGGCAAGAATTCGTCTCTCACCAGAGCAGGGCAATGATTGCAATGGACACGCTGTAGTGATAGACAAAGTAGGATTGGGCGTACTTGGAGATCTGCCTTGTGCGATACCCAGGGTTGCATCGTTCATCCTACAGCACAACAGTTGCCATTCACGTACCTACCGACGTACGTACGTATATACACGTACGTACATCACCAGTAACAGTGAGGACACATTAAAAGAGCTAGATCCCGTAGTACCCGTAAGTAGATCCTGTGGCATTCACTAGCCAAAGGGCTTTCTTCAGTTTCCTCCAACATGAATCCTGGTTCAGCTGACACCTATATAAGACAGGCATCTAACACCAAACGTAAGCTCGAGTGACAGAGGTGGCTGTAATGTAGCAGTGACAGTGCAGACGCCAATCACTAATCCCTAAAGCAGTCGACGGGCACCTGCATAGTCTGAATACCCGTAGTCTAGGCCTACAGGTACCACATGCAGTAGGCCTTCAGTATGAGTCATCACCATGAAGGCCAAATGAAGATAACATTATACATATCGCAGCTCGCAATACCTCTATAATTGTACACGTAAGTATAACAAACATGGCCCAATAGAATCAGGAAGTAAAAGTCATGTTCGCTTTCCCCCTAGCACCAGCCCACACACACTTGGATTGATTGCGTCGCTTGTGAACAAACATTCACACAGAACAGCCAACGTCACCGAAGGAAGTGCTTACACAAGTACCATACTTCAAACAACCATCAGTCCGGGTACAAGATACAGTCACCACACACATACCACAATCAATCACAATTTAACCATTAAGGAACGGCATAGATACGTACACTGAACACTTGAGTCGGACCAAACACATGTGTACGTATGTGTACTGAACACTTACCAAATGACTCGGACCATGCACATGCGCATACGTACTGTACACTTACCATATACACATAATTATTCTGCATACTCAGAGTAACTTATGAATCAAGAGGCACTGACCTCTGTGTATACAGTCACTTTCCATGTTGGACTGCCACTGTGCTGGAAGGCCTTACAGAGAATATGTACCACTCTTCATCAGCCGCACTGGGCCGGACTGCCACTGTGCTGGAAGGCCTTACAGAGAATATGTACCACTCTTCATCAGCCGCACTGGGCCGGACTGCCACTGTGCTGGAAGGCCTTACAGAGAATATGTACCACTCTTCATCAGCCGCACTGGGCCGGACTGCCACTGTGCTGGAAGGCCTTACAGAGAATGTGTACCACTCTTCATCAGCCGCACTGGGCCGGACTGCCACTGTCCTGGAAGGCCTTACAGAGAATGTGTACCACTCTTCATCAGCCGCACTGGGCCGGACTGCACTGTGCTGGAAGGCCTTACAGAGAATATGTACCACTCTTCATCAGCCGCACTGGGCCGGACTGCACTGTGCTGGAAGGCCTTACAGAGAATATGTACCACTCTTCATCAGCAGCACTGGGCCGGCAGTGACCAGAAGTCACCAAGCAACCACTTGTTGGTGATTGGCCAGAGACTTCCAAACTGCTGTTGCTGTTAATCATAGCTTTGCTTGAAACACAGAGTAAAATCGCTTGTGCAGGGGTGAAAATAGTGACCATTAAAAGGCTTCGGCTAGAGCATCCCCTGCGTTGCCACTACCTGTGTTGGTTTGTCTAGCCAAGCACATTTGTCACTACTGTAACTTACCCAGTGACTCAGACCATACACACACAGGTTTACGATACACACAGAAATACATATTACAGCTGTATGGCTGGAATGTATTAGAAGGTATTGTTACATGGGTAAAATACTACAACATATTAATAACACATTACATACGGACCTATAACCATTAAAGTGCAGTAATGTGATCGCAGCTATCGCCTTTCCTATGCTTTGGCACATAACAACCTCCCCCGCAATGTATGTGTGCCATCACATGCACTCTAGTGTAAACACCATTCTACGGTACGGTGCATAGAAAACTTTACGATAATTACGTTTGCCGCTTAACGCTTTCTCCGATTTGTCTCGGTTTATCCGTGAAAATTTTCGGTTAATACGTAGCGGTTATCTGTTAAAAGGTAGCGGTTAATAGTAAATAGTTGGCGGTATACAATCGTATGTAGTAGCGAGCGCAGTGACCACGCACACGTTGAGCTATAAGCAGCGATCCGTGAAAACGTTTGCCTGGAGAGATGGACAAGGTCATTGTGCGATATTGCAACAACCACTCAACACGCTACGACGGTAAGGAGTTTCTGGAGTCTGTCTCCAAGCTTCATAGGTAGGAGAACGCGACGGGGAGCCTGGAGATCGGCGTTAGCTTGAAGCGGCGTCCACTTCCTGGAAGACAAGAGAGGGTTCCATGCGTCTTGTATTTCGTGATCGTAGCCCATACTGTCTGCTTTGAAACGATATCCTTCTGCTGCCAGAACTTTGGCCACGTTCGCGTACGATAATCGTCGCTCGAAGTACAGTTGCACAATCCGTTGTTTGCTATACGCTGATAACACCATTCTCTGTCTGTTCTTTTGCCACACTGAAAGCTGAGCTGTACAAACTACGTACGCCCTTAAATTTGTGAACTACTACGTTTCGCTAACGATTAACCGTCACTCGCTAACAATTATCGTTTCGCGATTCACCGTTTGATAACCTTTAAACGACAATAACCGTAACGGTTTTCGGGTAGCGTAAAGTTTTCTATGCACCGTACCGTATGCTTGGTACACACACATTAGTGTGATGTGTACTGCACAAAAACAGGAGTACTGACAACTGGTCCATAAATAGAGAAGTTATCATAATGAGTGGGTGTCACCACAGACGATGACGAACAGAGGAAGACTCTCCCACTGGGTGTCAATTGTCAGAACTACAAGCAGTGTCTAACCCACTAGAATAACAACCAGGAAGAAGCTTTGACTGAGATGCAAGAGGTCGATAATAGTCTCTTCACCATGACGCACAACAGACTATTAAGTTTCATTCGTGTCAGCAGTACACATGTCGTACACACGCCCACACCCACACAGTGCACCAGAGTAACACTGAGATCAGCAAGACATTTCAGACCGGTAAGCAGCAGCTTTCAAACCATCACGTAACATTTCGGAACAACGGGCAAATTTCAAACAATCAAGCAACAACTTATTGGAAGAAGAAGGGACTTTCGAGATACCCATGAGAGTGGGACCCAGAGGCTAAGCACCCCATGCAGCTACAGTTGCTGCAATACTTGAGTCACATAGGCGATTGCTGTGTGTAAGGTGCAAACACAGCACAAGAAAACCTGAAAAATTGCAATAAGCTACGTAACAACCCACAGCTCCTTAATGAACAAGCACTGTCTGTTGGTGGCAATGGCAAGCAACTAACACATCTTTCGTCAAGCTCAAAGAAGAAGCTCAAGAATGCTTCTGCACCAAAATCAAGTGTTATTCTCGACACAAACTCCACTTAGGGAAAGGGAATGAATTCTACGCCTTAATAGAACATAGCTATTGCATCTTATGAATTAGTACTCATTAAAGGCAATACAAGAGACGTCCGTATAACCCAGTGTATAAGAGCAGTATCTACAAAACACACACCTACTGTATGTTGTTAGTGTCATGAAAAGAATACAGATCTAATTAGCCACTACAAAGATCTTCAACTGCCATACATACTAAATGAATTACACAAGAATTAACCTGCTTCATTCTGCACTAACCAGCCCATACATGTACTGTATGTACGTACTGCATGTTAGCACACCCTTCTTATAAAAATGTTTCTCTCGTGAAAGTGAATGGTGAAACTACCTACAGTAGGTAACAGCATTTGCAGCACTGTCAATACTACAGCTATACTTTGACACAATCCATCAACGACATACAAAATCTAAAATGTGGAATATATGTAATGGCACATTGCACAGAATAATATATCATTCATAATTTAAATAAAACTGGTATAGAATGGTTAAAGGGTGAAGAGGTGGCAATGTGCAGTAGGTACACAAGTAATACAGTAACACAGCGAAAGCATCTCTTGCTGGTGGCAACCCACGTAAGTAGCTAGCTAAGCAAGGGAAATGCACTACATCAAAGCACGTGCATAAGAGATATCATAAATTTTTTAATGAAGTTATCGTAAACTAATGGAAACACTAAACTATACAATTAAGGGGAAAGAATGCCACAAGTGTACCAATAACAAGGTGTAAGTGGAAAAATCTGGCACAGTACATAACAGAGTTATGAGAGACATGTTTGCTAATCGAACATCTTCGGGCAAATCCTTCTTCTTCCCAAAACAACACCACTGTCGTCTAGTGGCTTGTGAGCATACACAGCAAAGCGGGGGTCCTCTCTGTCAGTCACATGCAAGATACTAGGCTCTCCTGTGCTGTTGGTGACGAGGAAGAAACCTTTGCACGACTCTATTCCATCCTGCTCCTCTGTGCCAAGTTCCTCAAACTGTGGTACAAACAGAGAGGCATCACTTCGGTTACCAAACGTGCCTACACCGCTGCTGTCCACAGAGAGGAACCCTATACTGCTTCCCAGTCGGTCATTCAGACTGATGAGGAACCCTAGCTTATCCCGGTCAGCGTTTGTCACAACAGCTAGGGCAAACGGTGCTTCCCGCCTGCATGCATTTCCGTTGTACTGAATCGGCCTGAGCTTGAAGGAGACGTCTGTTGATAAATTTTGCTTCATTGTTGGTGGGACAACTCTTATGTGGAGTCTGCTCCCATAGAGCATCAGGAAGATGGGGAGAGTTAACAGGGAAACCATGTTCGCCAGCTGTGGGCCTGAAAGTCTGCCTTGGATCCTAGCACTGGTAGAGTGAAGGGCTTGTCTGAGGTTGTCCCTTATATAGCTAGCACGTTGGTATGGTAACAGATCATTGCCATAAGGACACAAGGCACGCATGTAATTGGATTAACTGAGCCGGAGTGGTGTGATAACCACACCAGCAGTGCAGGAAGAACATTATACAGCTGCCCACTGCGATCCAAACATGGGAGGGCTCAATGCAAGAGATACAGCAAACTGAAGTTTGATATCATTTAAGATAAGAGACCCACCCTGATGAAGCCAATGCAGCCCCCAGTCCAACAGGCAGCACACCACCACCATCGGACAAGCTCTGAGTGAGCAGGAACTAGTAGTGAGGAACAGGTCACTGCGGTGCATTTAGGGGAGGGACACAGGAGGCATCCCTCCTTGCTATATATATTCTTGCCCCCCCCCCCCCCCCCCCTGCTATAGGTATTCTCCCCCGGCACTTGGTAATTTATTAAGCCTTATGTCATATTTTCTTAAAACCTTAACCTTGCCCCCTCCCCTGAAGAAATTTCTGAATACAGCACTGGCCCATATGTCTGTGTTACTAATTCACAAGGAGACGTAGTTGAAGGAATGGGGCCGCCAACTATTTGCACAGTTTCTGCACTAGCTATGTATTATGAGAAAGTGGGAATAGTATGTAGTGCTACGTATTGCAGGTGAGGAATTCCGACAATGGCTTAAACTGCTCACATGCACACTGCAGAGATGGGCAAAAACATCTCACACATGTCACAAAAGTGAGTTGGCTACATCTGTAGTGGCTTCCTAAAACAAACCTCCATTGACACACCACAATGCCCACAGACAGAGATAGCAAAACAGGAACTGCCCCTATCAAGGACAATAGTCTGTACTCACTTAGTATAGGTAAAATCAGAAGCCCCCATGGTAGAGAAGCTGACCCAAGTTCCACAGTGGAATGCCCTTCAGTTACAGTGCCCTATCCAATGAACTCACAAAACACAGACAACAGAAACTCCCAAAAGAACCTTACAGCACACCTCTACAACAGGACACAGTAGCTTTTTAAATAAAGAGTGCCCATGAAAAACAATCCTGCATATAAATTGACATACGTACATACATAGACACTGGAGTCCAATTCTCTTGTACAACTGGTGGGTGCTCCTCTGGAATTTGCACCAGCCACTGTCTGGGGCAGTCACTGGTCTACGTACATGTGTGTATGTTGAATTGCACCAGCCACTGTCTGGGGTAGTCACTGGTCTACGTACATGTGTGTATGTTGAGTTGCACCAGCCACTGTCTGGGGTAGTCACTGGTCTACGTACATGTGTGTATGTTGAGTTGCACCAGCCACTGTCTGGGGTAGTCACTGGTCTACGTACATGTGTGTATGTTGAGTTGCACCAGCCACTGTCTGGGGTAGTCACTGGTCTACGTACGTGTGTGTATGTTGAGTTGCACCAGCCACTGTCTGGGGCAGTCACTGGTCTATGTACATGTGTGTATGTTGAGTTGCACCAGCCACTGTCTGGGGTAGTCACTGGTCTACGTACATGTGTGTATGTTGAGTTGCACCAGCCACTGTCTGGGGTAGTCACTGGTCTACGTACGTGTGTGTATGTTGAGTTGCACCAGCCACTGTCTGGGGCAGTCACTGGTCTATGTACATGTGTGTATGTTGAGTTGCACCAGCCACTGTCTGGGGTAGTCACTGGTCTACGTACATGTGTGTATGTTGAGTTGCACCAGCCACTGTCTGGGGCAGTCACTGGTCTACGTACGTGTGTGTATGTTGAGTTGCACCAGCCACTGTCTGGGGCAGTCACTGGTCTACGTACGTGTGTGTATGTTGAGTTGCACCAGCCACTGTCTGGGGTAGTCACTGGTCTACGTACATGTGTGTACGTACGCATGTTGAGTTGGACCTCCAGTTGAGCAGTACTTAGCCGCTTCCCAGCAACACTAAAAACTGCTCTTCAGTTACTGCTATAAAGATCTATATGTTAACATCAGCAACAACACAAGGTAAGGACACCGTTAAGACAGTGGTTCACACGTTCTACTGTACTTTGTACACGGTGACAATCACACAATGCAAACACTGCAACTGATTGGTACAAGTGCAGTAGTGGAATGGCACGTTATCGCATGCTGGATATTGTCGCACCACCGTAGTGTGACCCCCGCTGAGTCTCCACTAGTACCAGCAAAACACAACTGATGGGGGGTGATCTAATTTACTACAGTACACACGGCCTCTATTGCAGCAACGTGGTGTAAGAAATACAACCATTATGCCATTGCAAAGATACCTCATCCCCTAGTACAGCCACACAGACAGACAGAACCATCATGGCCCTTCCAAAACATTAAACCCACTCCGTCACACAATTCTGTGTGAATGTGGTACATATGACGACTATTCCCAACTGACTAGAGGTGTAATCCACTAATAGAATGACTAGGCATTGCGTCTCCAGGCACAGCCAAGGCACAATTACGTATTGTAAATACATCCTGCATGCACCCATGCCCATGCTCACTTACAAGCCGTTGAAGTGATAGAGGTACATAAATTTCATTCCCATTGAGTACAAAATGTACAGAAGGACAAGTGATTGGATTATACCAAATGGGTGTTCACATGACCACAAACATTACTCATCACGGTCTCATAACCCACAGGACGTGTTACTATTCCTCAGCAGTGCAGGACTGCTTAATCTTGCTCCAGGTGGTCAAGCCCTATGGAAGGGGGAAAGGAAGTGGTGGGGCAAGTTGACAATAGTGGAAACCTGATCAGGACACAGTGACATGGGGCGGACATTGTGACAAGGACATCTGTGGGGGTACAGTGTGCTATCCCATTGTGTGCACATACACATCACACGCATACACACACGGACACACACACACACACACACACACACACACACACACACACACACACACATGGACACACACACGGACACACACACACACACACACACACACACACACACACACACACACACACACACACACACATGGACACACACACACACACACACACACACACACATACACACACACACACACACACACACACACACACACACACACACACACACACACACACACACACACACACACACACACACACACACGGGGACAGGCATCCACATACATACACTACATAGGAACACACACTCCAGCTCAAGCAGGCCACAAGAAAGAGGAGCTCCCAAAGAAAACCGACAGCAGGTGTCATAAAACTACAGGTCCGGTAATGCAGTAGCTAGGACACAAGTGTTATCAACGATGTGATTACTCAGACATGTGGCTCAATAAACACATGGCTTTGGCTAACTAATCCAATAGCAAGCACACACCCAACACAAGCACATCAAAAAAACAGCACAGGAACTGCACGTTATCGCACAGGGTGAGGCTAATGTGGGGACATTAGAGCTGTAACCTGCATCTGTGCTAGCCTGCCGCCTCACCTTCCACATAGGAATGTGTGAAGCGAAACAGAAATACAATACAGACAAAATGGGGGTATACCAGGAACACCGAAAACACAGCAACATCCAACAAGCTGTAGCATCCTAAGGACACCCAGACTGCAGGGATACACTGTACAAGCTTGACACGCAGTCAAACTGACATTTTTACATACGTACATACATACGTATATATATATGTATGTACGTACGTATGTCAGGCGTATGAATGTACAAAATGATGTGGTATCGATGTTACAAACTCAGTATACTGTAAGCACCAGTACACTAACGGCACACGTAGTGAGAGAGCCTGGCAGAACACCGGCCCACTGCAAGTAAGTATGTAGGTACGTAGGTATATGTAACGTCCGTAGGTAGGTTGCCGCCACTACGTACTCTATACACTCACAGAGTGACACCCATACGTACTTGATGCATGTAAAGCACCCACCCACAGGGAAATAGAGGTCTCTAGCACTGTTTGCAATTGCACTACTGTACCACTCCTTGATGAGATTCATTGGCGTACAGTACATACGTACGTGGTCACACCAGAGACATGAGGTGCGCCTTGGCACTCCTACCCTGTCACAATCCTTAGCCCTTCAAAGGGCCACATGGCTAGGCTCTACTCACATGACACAGGCTTGCTACCTACGAACGGTCACGGCAGCAGTGCACATAGAGATGCACTCATGCACTGTACAGTACAACAGTGATCCCTTCAGTGTTACGTATACATGCATGCTGGGATACAACACCCACACAGTGACAATGGGGGTTCACTGTTGGCAGAGGAATCAAATATCAATTGTTGTTTCGTTTGTTATCATATGTACTGTACGTCTGTGTACACACACTTGTACTGTGTACAGATGCAGCTTCTCCCACATTCATATACATACGCAGCCTCACCTCCCAATTACCATACAAACAGTACGTAGCATTCCACACACACACACACACATGCATGCATGTACAGACACACAAACAGACACACGTGTGAACACATACACCCCACACACCCACACACACCCTACAGCCCCACACCCACACCCACACCCTACAGCCCCACACCCACACCCACACCCTACAGCCCCACACCCACACCCCACACATACACTACCTTCCTATGTAGCTGTATCTCAAGCTGAGCAAGATTGATCAAGACGCTCCTAAAGTCAGCAGTCTTCTGTTGATTGAAGTTCTCAAAGTCACTCAGTGCAGCTTTATTGAAAGACCTGCACACAGAGAACACGACCCTCAACCCATCAAACACACATCTCCCAAAGCCACCAATCCTTTCACGCTAGCTATATACCCCTGATCCTTCCCCTGACCTGAGCTGCCTTCTCTTCTCCTTGCACACTTGGTCAAGTGCGTGCATCTCCTTCTCTGCTGCTGCAATGCGGTCAGCAATGGGCACCTCCGGACCACGGCGAAAAACTGCCTTGAAGGAGAAACCTCGCTGCTGTGGTTGGCCCTCACTCTGTTCCATCTGAGTGAGTGCACACACACACACAAACAACAAGAACAAGGGACATACACATGTAATAAAGGCATACTGTTCATACACGTGCAAGCTTCTAACTGCACTGTGCCCTTCCGCTAACAGAACAGACACTTCAAGGAACATCACTGTGCCCCCGGTTGACAGCAAGCAAGTATACTCCATACTGCAAGGTATCGGCAATGCTATGCAGTTTCATGTCCATGAACACTGCAATCAATTACAGTGCGTACGTACATGTGTATAAGGAAGTGCACTTTGAAATACAAATATTTGACCTGTGACCCTAAGGGGGCTAGGCGGTACTCAATACACACCAGGAGTGGCTAGAGATACATAGTACACGGCTGCAGTGACAGAACAAAAAGCAGAACTAATGATTGTGTGTGATGCACAACAGAAAAAAGAGAATGTGGTCAATTTTTGTTTGGTTAGCGAATAAGTCAAGAACATCCCAAGTAGATGAAAAACGGACTAAAGTGCTCCTGCCTCGGTACAAGTGGTCTATGACCAACAATTCCACAGAAGGCACATACAGGCCTGAATGGACACAAAATGTGACATTTTCAAACTAACTACATACAGTACAAGAAAAGGGGTAGTTTGCTGGATGTGTACCAGCATCTGATAGCTTGTAATCTTGAGAAGATGGTTGAGCGGCTAGGTGTCATCTGGTTTCAATTCAGTGCAATTCACTGGCCAAGAAATATTATTAAACTAAACGTTTCAACAATCAGCTGCTGTCTTCTGTGGTTGGGAAAGAAACCACTGAAGAAGACAGCAGCCGACTGTTGAAACATTTGGTTTAATAATATTTCTTGGCCAGGGAATTGCACTGAATTAACACCAGCTTGTAATCTTGCCATACAAACTGGCAGAAGTATGTAGATGTCTAGAGAACTACCCCCTTTCTCATACCTGATCCGGCTGAGCAGCTCCCACTTCACACACACACATGTGCACACACGGGCTCTGGTAGTTAGGTGTACCGATGCATGGTAGAGCACGTGCATTGAGTGCACTGGCTGACTGAAGGGGTGCTGTCTCAGCAGTGCGCTCTGAGCTCGTGCATTCCAGCCACATACAACACATTATGTGTATGCGATCAATTTCTCATCATCATGCAGTGGATTGCATCATCATGTGGTAGATTGCATCATAGATCAAAGCCACAAACCTACAACCCCACACACACAATACATGGACATGCAAATGCATACCTTGCATGTCTGAGCACTTACGTGCCTCATTTACATAACAATAGAGCGCTCTAATTATATAATTCAATAACCATGAGATTAATTAAAATCCAATTATATCATTTTCATACAGTCTATGCCTAACATAGCTGTCATTATCTTGCAATATTGACACCAAACGCAGATGACCATGAGGTCAAAGGTCACAAGGCGAGGCACAAGTTTCAGTCTCACGTGCCAGCCTACAGGGCTTATACATACGTACTGTATGTACGTACGTATGTACTGTACATGTGTATGTATGTATGTATGTATGTATGTATGTATGTATGTATGTATGTATGTATGTATGTATGTATGTATGTATGTATGTATGTTTGTATGTATGTATGTATGTATGTATGTATGTATGTATGTACACAGTATGTTTAGTATACACATACAGGCATTTGCATACGTACATCACAGTACGTATAAGACCATTCCTACAGGTACGTATGTAGGGGAACTTCCTAACATTGTCAATACTGCAGCATAATTATGGCATTCGCGGCCATGCCCCACAATAGACAAACTTGCCGTGAGTGTGGGGCTCGCTCAAGCTTGTCCCTAATATCTACCAACCATACGTATCCCCACAATAGTCCCATGCCTCTAAATCTTAATTAATGCCTGCCAACACTAGACTAAACACACTCACAGTAAACAGGCGCTGAGCTGTGATGTATATATTAGGAAGTGTATGTGTTGAGCACAGTTGATGTCACCTCATACTCAATCAGTTTTCACACATCGTCATGGCAACTGTCCCCAATAATGGCACAACTCAGTTATATGTCATATTTCAATTGATTTCCAAAGTGCAGACACTAGAGATAGGTTAGTCTAGCTGCTAGACCCTACTTTGTCTTCGCGCGTGGGGGCGGAAGAAAAGTAGGGTCTAGCAGCTAGACTAGAGATAGGTAGGAGTTTCAAAACACATATGTTGAATTGTTGCTGAGTACACAACAGGCTGTCTGTATCCTAGGCAACAACAAGTACCTACAAGCAATTCTCATAGCCCCCACTTCGCACGCACGCACGCACGCACGCACACGTGCATACACTGGCTCTGGTAGTTAGGTGTACCGATGCATGGTAGAGCACGTGCATTGAGTGCACTGGCTGACTGAAGGGGTGCTGTCTCAGCAGTGCGCTCTGAGCTCGTGCATTCCAGCCACATACAATACATTATGTGTATGCGATCAATTTCTCATCATCATGCAGTGGATTGCATCATCATGTGGCAGATTGCATCATAGATCAAAGCCACAAACCTACAACCCCACACACACAATACATGGCCATGCAAATGCATACCTTGCATGTCTGAGCACTTACGTGCCTCATTTACATAACAATAGAGCGCTCTAATTATATAATTCAGTAACCATGAGATTAATTAAAATCCAATTATATCATTTATACTTTCAACATAGCTGTCCTTATCTTGTAAAACAGACACCAAAACACATATGGCCATGAGGTTAAAGGTCACAAGGCGAGGCACAAGTTTTAGTCTTGCGTGCCAGCTCTACCAGCAGTTCCAGCACCTTGGCCAACACCAGTGTATCACACTATGCCAGTATGCATGGCTCACAACCCCCTCTCCTCCCCCCCCTCCTCTCCTCCCCCTCTCCTCCTCTCCCCCTCTCCTCCCCTCCCCTCCCCTTCCCTTCCACCCATGCGCAACCTACACTGACATAAACAAGGCAAACAACATTAGGTCTGAGAAAGGGTAGTTCTCGAATACCAGCTTCAAAACAGGGTTGAAAACCTTGCCGACGTTTCGACCAGAGCATCTGGTCGAAACGTCGGCAAGGTTTTCAACCCTGTTTTGAAGCTGGTATTCGAGAACTACCCTTTCTCATGCCTGAGCCAGCTGAGAAGCCCTCACTTCAACATTAGGTCTATGTAATGCATACGGTCTCATATCCCTATACACGTACAATGAAATGCAGAGGGCCATTGTGAAGAGCAGATGACACACTACAAGCAAAGGTGAACCATCTGGTGTACGTGATGTAAAATTAAACCTAACATTATTAAGGCACACTGGCACAGGCCATGCCGCAGTGTCAGTTTGCAAACTGTAATACAATTACAATTACAAACCCATTAATGATTCATTAAGCGCGACACCATGCCACAGTAGAGCACCCATTCACACAGCACTTTGGAAAAGAACTGGGTAATGGTATCCCACACTGGTCTAGTGGCTACCTCAACCCGCACTTAACAACACATGGCAACAGGCATGACCATACCGTATTGCAACTATGGGATGCCTCATAGAGGAGCCAGGTTGGCTGCAAAATGCACCACCAAGCGAGTACACAAACCTGAGACCCTGCTACCAGCATCTGCAGAGCACACAACATGTAAGCTATGAGCACAACCTTGATCGCCACAGAACAATTCAACAATACGTACGTATGAAGAATTTGATCTGTAACCAAAGCACAGCAACACTGGTTGACACTACAAACACACCTATGCAGGATACCCCTTTGTTCCCTTCCACAGTGTTTCTGCCTATCAAAGCCTATTACGCATATCCTCTCCCTCTTAGCCCTCTCCACTTCCCATCCCTTCTTCTCCACACCTTGCTTTCCCTCCCCTCTGCTCTCCCTCCCCTCCTCATCTCAGGCATCCTGCCCCTCCCCCTCCCCCTTCCCTCCCCCTTACCTTTCCCCTCCCCCTCCCCCTCCCCTCTGTTCCTTAGCCCATACCCTCCACAAACCTCCTTATCTAGTTTCTCTTTCAACACAACTTTAGCAAACACATCATCTTCTGCCCGGTCGTGCTCTGCCTGAAACTGCTCTTGACGACGCACAACAGCCCTGCATGTGAGGAGTGGGGTGGAGGGAAGCAGGAGACAACTGGAATCTTTCCTCACACAAATGTCATGAGATTGCGTTAACCTGCTTGAGCATCCTATTAAGCATGTGTATGTACAGTATGTCCAATGAACAGGCACACAAAAGTGAATAGACAGGATGAAAATGTGAGACGTGGAGATGGTAACAGCAGATGAAGATGACCCTACAGAAGAGAGACTTGGGGACAAAAGCAAGGCAGATGTTTTGGACAATGAGTACAGGCAATTCATGAAAAAGCTGACAACACACACACATACACACAAAGCTGACAACACACACACACACACACACACACACTGTACAGGTCGCACTAGAATCGCCTGCTACCTAAAGGGGTCAATTAGAGCTAGCTAAGGGGTCAAAGAGGGCTACCTAAAGGTGTCAGTGAGTATACAAACAACTAATCTGCTGTAAAGTTCATACTGTCACCTCTCACACCCAGCGACACTGCTCCTGGTACCAATTAAGAGGATTGGAGGAATGGTAAGTGTAATTCCACCAATGGAATGGCAGACCCCGCCCCCTGATACACCCATTAAAGGTAGGACATGGAATGCACATGCTGCCTGGCACAACCAAAACAGGGTCACACACCAGTAAGGCAGGGTCACACACCAGTAAGACAGGATCACACACCAGTTATGACAGGGTCACACACCAGTAAGACAGAATCACACACCAGTTATGACATGGTCACACACCAGTAAGACACGGTCACACACCAGTAAGAAATGTGTGAGAAAATTTCCATTGTCAGCAAAGCACATTACATGCCCCAACTGCCACACCACATTGGCCACTGTCATAGTCTCCCGGACGGAGTGGGCCCATCCATAGCGGGAGAAGAATGCATGACAACACACGAGGAACAGCCCTGGCAATTCCACTGCCCACACCATATCACATGCGTAGCAACACCCCACACTACACCAGTAGTGAGCAAGTGACCTAGACATGCAGTGGTCTAAAAGAATCTACAGAGTGCTGCATGGACAAAATGCCAACCTTGAAAGGCCCCGGCTTCAGTGCCTCTGCTAATTTGGTCGACTTCAGGTACATACATACATGTGTACATACATACATACACACATACACACATGCATGCATGCATGTACGTATGTATGTATGTATGTTATGTACGTATGTATGTATATGTAGAGTACGTATGTTCCTGAAGTGGACTAAATTGCACAGGCACGCATGCACACACATGCATACACACTGAACATACAGGATATAGGATATAAATACATACGTACATACTGTACGATGTAATGCCCCTCCACCACACCACAAGCTGCAGTGAGTGAGTAGATAATTAGCAAACAGGCACAAGTGCACAAGAGTGGCTTAAGTGACTGTGGGAATGCCTAAGGGAAAGATAGGGAGTGTTGCAGTGCTCGGCTAGTGCATGGAATGAGAGGTGTGCCCCACAATTCATAACTGAATGCACCTCCTGCGGGCATCCTACACAAATGGATACACCCAGTTACAAAAAACCATGTCACTATGGAAACATCACCAGAGTGTTGCCATGGAAACGGTTCCGCCTAACTCCCACATCACCCACAGCAGACAGGTTGGTCAATAATCACCATGTTGCCATGGTCACAAACAGGATCACGCAAGAATGCACTAAAACTCACACAGTAGAGTGCAAATACCTCCTTCTAAACCTCCTTCTCTGCCCTGATCTCCCACCTCCTCCCCCTTTCTCATATAGCTCACATCAATCACTCCTCGTCCCCCCCCCTCCCCCTCTCTCCCCTCCTTACGTACTTCAAAGAGTCACAGAAGCCGACATACTCCTTCAGCGGCAAGAGGTAGCGTATCTCTTCTTCATCCACAAAAGTGTCAATTGAAGACGAATAGCTGCAGGTGAATATCCAGCAGAAGGGGACAGGGTTACGTACTAAGCACCCATCAACAACGGTTACAGTTGACCTGTTCAGACAACTGCCTCACTGCGCTGGATATGTGGTACACATGAGGGCCCTGTGCTGCTCGCAACCACGGCCACATTCACTGCTTCCTAATACGGCAGCAACATGAGACCCACCACTCAGTGACTGCACAGGCTTGGCAAGCTGAGAGCACAAAGTACACAGTTACTTCACACAGTGCTAGACACACTACAAAGGGGTGGAACACTAAGCTGTCATCATGACACGGTCACTCCATATAAATGTGCCCAGTTAATGAAGAACTACGTGATTGTCAGTTGTTATGATTGATTCTGCGATGCATGGTATGTATGAGCTCATCAAGGTCAATTTGATAGTTAGCAAAAATGCAGTAACGAGCCTCTATGATTTTACTCCGCATGCACACACCAAACACACCGCACGAGCCAGCTGCAGGGTCGGTGTGCTCATATCTCCAAATAAGGTTGGCACAAATAATTTTGGAATAGTCAATTCGACTCCCTCAACCCTTTGATGCTATCAGACATGACAGACCCTAATAGACACACCTCTTGCACTGCTTGCACAGGCATTAATTAAATCATGAGCAAATAATGCCACCTAATAATCAGTTTATGCGATGTGGTTGCCATGTCAACATCAAGCACTGCCTATCTTACCTACATAAAATAGAGGTAACTTTTGAGCTGAGATCTCACACAGAAGAAAGCTAAAGTACACAAGATGATTCGGCTGCACAGCTATATTAACAGGTAGGTAGGTGATGCAGTTGTTACAGGGTTTTAGCCCTATTCACGAATTGCACACTGCAAACACGTGATTATACTACTGGAACTGCGCAGTCTCATGTGCTAAGTCTAGGTTATAGCCCCAACCAAGTCTATTCACCGTTTTAGAAACCTAGGGATGTTGTGCAATCACCGAGGGCGAAGCCTGAGGTGATTGCACAACATTCCAAGGTTTCCAAAGGCGAATAGACGAGGGTTGGGGCTATAACCAACTTATACGATGGTATGTACAATTGTACAATCCGCGCTGACTCTCGTTAAACGAACGAGCTTGATTCCGCTTCGAAAATCATCTGAAATCAAGCGCAGGTCTCGAAAGTGAAATTAATGACCTGGTATCTATTGCATTTTAAAAACCTAATTAGCACCTACACATCAAAGCATACTATGCATACCATAGTATAATTGCTACTGGAATTCACGTGAGGACTCCGCAGTTCCAGCACTTTAATCACGTTAGTGATTGCAGTGTGCAATGGGCAAACGGGACTAGAAACTCTGAAGCGACTGTACCTGTACTGCTTATGCATGCATATACACACTGAGCCAGCCCATGGGCACCCAGTCACAACGAAGCCCCTGTACAACGTTGTAGAGAGGTATAGTTGCATTGAACTGGTGCCAATAGATGAGCAACAACACAACTGTTGGTGATACCCAATACCAGGACATTTCGACCCAGAGGTCTTTGTCAACTGCTTGAAAGAAGTAAGCAAATGTCTTACAAGCACTTGACAAAGACCTTTGGGCTGAAACGTCCTACCAGTGAGTATCATCAATAGTTGTGTTTGCTCATCAATTTACTATTAAAACCCTTGTACAACACAAGAATGCTTGTTGGTTCATTCACCAAACAATTAAAATCAGAATGTACCATCATCGCCGACCTCTACCACCTATTGCAAATGCCCTCAACGGCAGACAACCACATATTTACAGTTGATAATCTTACAACAAGCTCCGAAGCTGTATACTTTGTTACCTAGGATACGGATGTGCTCAAAGACACCTGAAAATTGTGTTCCGAACAGTCTGGCCTCTAATTTTGGACCTCTTCTCACTGCTGGTGAAGTCCGATTGGAGTGAGAATGATTAAAACACGATCTTCGGCTCCGGATTGAAGCCGGCTTCCAATCTTCAGCCATTTTGCAGCAAAGAGCACTAAATATTTGAGAAATCGTCATCCATATCCTAGGGATAACGAAGTCTGCGATTTCGGAGCTTGTAGCAAGATTGCATACATCCGCTGTACTGCATGTGAAACACCTCTGTCCTCAGGTACAACAGTGTTGTGGAGTACTATGTTTATCTCATGTGTGTGTGGCCTCAATCACCTGTCGAGGTGTCCTCCAACCACTTGCAGCTGGTCGGCCAGAGCAGGCTCAGTCTGCACCATGTCATGGAACACCTTGGAGAGCTGGCCGTAGCCACGATACATCCCCACCCAAAACACCTTCATCTTCTGCATACATACATGGACAGGTGAGCATGCATGTGCACACACACACTCACAAGCAAGCAACAAAGAGTCATGAGGCAAGGAACATGAAAAGCCACAAAGAAACTCCATGACGAAAGACTGACATTTATACATCAACGCACACAGGCACACACAGGCACACAGAAAAGCACACACTCATGCTAACCTCTCTAGTGATCACCAAGGCCTCCAGTGCAGCTTTCAGGTCTGCACTGTAGTTCAAGATATCCATGAACTGGCTATAGGGAGTGAGAGAATAGGGTGGGGAGGAGAGGAGAGGAGGAGTAAAGGGAGGAGGGCAGGAGGAGGGAGGGGGAGGGGGGAGGGGGGAGACGGAGGGAGGGGGAAGGGGGGAGGGGGGAGGGGGGAGACGGAGGGAGGGGGAAGGGGGGAGGAGGGAGGGGGAAGGGGGGGAGGGGGGAGACGGACTGCAGTTGCAGAGTGCAGACAGCGTACAGGACACACTTGGTTATCCTCTACGCACTGCAAGTACGACTACGTAGCTGAGGAGGAGGGGGGTTGGGAGACTGGTGCGGCTACCACATGAGCACTATCCACTGAGCTCCACATGACACAGCAGCACACACTGCAGGCCAGTGTTCTCGCCAGAATTTTGAACAGTCTAGAGAGAACACTGCTGTAGGCTTGCACCACACTGACCAAAGACGTATGGTGTGAGTTGCAGTTGACAACAACATACGTACTGCACCTTTGTACACCCAGCCAACACACACACCTGTCAGGCTTTCGGTCCATCAGCGATTGAGCGAGCACTTTAAACTTAGAGTCAAGCTAGGTAAGTGAAACAGAACACACAGTGCCACAACACCACGAACAGACAGTGTCACAACACCACGAACACACAGTGTCACAACACCATGAACACACAGTGTCACTACACCACGAACACACAGTGTCACAACACCACGAACACACAGTGTCACAACACCAAGAACACACAGTGTCACAACACCACGAACACACAGTGTCACAACACCACGAACACACAGTGTCACAACACCACGAACACACAGTGTCACAACACCATGAACACACAGTGTCACTACACCACGAACACACAGTGTCACAACACCATGAGCACACAGTGTCACAACACCATGAACACACAGTGTCACTACACCACGAACACACAGTGTCACAACACCACGAACACACAGTGTCACAACACCACGAACACACAGTGTCACAACACCACGAACACACAGTGTCACAACACCACGAACACACAGTGTCACAACACCACGAACACACAGTGTCACAACACCACGAACACACAGTGTCACAACACCACGAACACACAGTGTCACAACACCACGAACACACAGTGTCAACACCACGAACACACAGTGTCACAACACCACGAACACACAGTGTCACAACACCACGAACACACAGTGTCACAACACCACGAACACACAGTGTCACAACACCACGAACACACAGTGTCACAACACCATGAACACACAGTGTCACAACACCATGAACACACAGTGTCACAACACCATGAACACACAGTGTCACAACACACAGTGTCACAACACCACGAACACACAGTGTCACAACACCATGAGCACACAGTGTCACAACACCATGAACACACAGTGTCACTACACCATCAGAGGGAACATCAGGTACATTACTGTACCAGCCCACTAGAGCCACACACAGCAGACGCAAGCAGCAGTGAAGAATTAGAACCGTGCAAAGAGAAGGGCTAGGGAGTGGGAGGTTGTTCCATCTTCAGGTGACCCGCAGGTTACGGCCATATTGTTACGAAGCTACAGACACATACTACTGCAACGCTGTTCACTGTCGCAGCCAATGGTAGCACACTACGTTGGCATGGAAACGTCACAGCTAATGTACATCAAACAGCCAAACATACGGACCACTCCCCACCCTCTTCACCAACGTACTGGTCACATTTACGTACGTACGGCTTAACTCATATTGGACCCACCTTCTCTTGGAAGCCTGTGGCTAGCAAGTCATTCTTCCAGTTCTCCTAAACAACACATACAACACACCATCATCACACACAGGCCCAACACGCACTGCAACACTGACACATCACCACACACAACAACACCAACACACTCTGACACACAACAACACCAACACACTCCCACACTACTGGGTCACCATGGGGACTACAATGACACAAGACCACTCCCACACTACTGGGTCACCATGGGGACTACAATGACACAAGACCACTCCCACACTACTGGGTCACCATGGGGACTACAATGACACAAGACCACTCCCACACTACTGGGTCACCATGGGGACTACAATGACACAAGACCACTCCCACACTACTGGGTCACCATGGGGACTACAATGACACAAGACCACTCCCACACTACTGGGTCACCATGGGGACTACAATGACACAAGACCACTCCCACACTACTGGGTCACCATGGGGACTACAATGACACAAGACCACTCCCACACTACTGGGTCACCATGGGGACTACAATGACACAAGACCACTCCCACACTCCTCATCTGGTTAATGTGCAGTCTCAACAGAACAGCTCATGCACACACACAATGTGCTTGGATGTAGCTAACCCATATTGACCTATGTAACGTCTAAATACTTACTTAATCTAACAGTCACGCTGGCTGGCTAACCTGCGTGCTGAGGAACTTGATAAACCAGGCATTCTCCTTGAGTTGTGGGTGTCGATTGGTCCTCACTAGGAAGATCTGAGAGGAAGGGCACACATACACTAACACACGCACACACACACACACACACACACGCACACACACGCACACATACGTACCTCCAGTGCTCTCTGCCGTCTGGTGAGGAAGTCCACGTCCTCCCCATAGGCCAGCTTGCTGATGAGACCTGAGCTGCCTTGCAGCTAAGCAGAGGGAGGAGGAGAGGGGTGGAGAGGGGGGAGGAGAGGGGTGGAGAGGGAGGAGGAGAGGGATGGTGAGGGGAGAGGAGAGGGATGGAGAGGGGAGAGGAGAGGGATGGAGAGGGAGGAGGAGAGGGATGGAGAGGGAAGGAGAGGGATGGAGATGGGAGAGGAGAGGGATGGAGAGGGAGGAGGAGAGGGATGGAGAGGGAGGAAGAGAGGGATGGAGAGGGACGAGGAGAGGGATGGAGAGGGAGGAGGAGAGGGATGGAGAGGGAGGAGGAGAGGGATGGAGAGGGGAGAGAGAGGAGAGAGGTAACAAGAACAGCTGCTAAGTGATGCGTAGACCATGCTTCGACTGGAGTGATGTAAGCAGAGAACGTGCATTTGGAAGGACTAACCTTCTTCTCTGGAATTGGAGGGATGATGTTCTGGAAAGAAGGGAGGACAGATAAGGATGAGGGTAGGGAGGTGTGGGTGGGAGGGACCCCGTAAAACCCGGAATGGCAGGAAGGGAATGGGGAATGTACATGTATGTAGCTATGGGTTGTATTTTAGTACATAGCAACACGAATGTCAAGGAAAAAGTATATAATTATAGTGCATATACGTAGAATGGTTCGTTTATACTACTGCCAAACTCGAATACCAATGCAAGGAAAAAGAGTATATGGCGATGTACGTTAATAAAAGTGCATGCAGAATGGTTCGTTTATACTACTGCCAAACTTTAATACCAAATTCATCTAAAAGATGGGCTACATGTACAACAGTCAAAGACATGTCACTTGGAATTACGAGCTTTGCTGCTTGGAAAGATGGATGCTTCTTTCGAATGCAGCTGAGGGCAAATTGGTAATGTGTGTTCTCCTCTGCTGCAGTGTACTTCAATTCTCTAGTGTATGGATCTTTGTAGTGCCTTCTTTCGTGAAATTTGATGACCAAGTCGTGGGGTGGAGGGGGAACACTTGTTGTGTTCACTCTAATCTAAACTGTAGATTCCACAAGCTTATATATACTATGAATGTCCCTCCAAAACTTGGTATACTTGAAAGGGATTGGTGAATGTGACTGGTGGGGGAGTGGCTGCTTTGTGCTAGCCCTCCAAAAGTTGGTTTCAATTAGTATACTTGAAAGGGATTGGTGAATGTGATTGGAGGGGGAGTGGCTGCCTTGTGCTAGCCCTCCAAAAGTTGGTTTCTATTAGTATATTGGGAAGGGATTGGTGAATGTGACTGCAGGGGAAGTGATATAAGTAACCAAGCCTCGTACACTTGGTTTACATTGTGTACACCGTAGGTAAACTATTTTCTGTATATGAGCTCAGCAACATACTGTACACAATGCACAAGTTGCACAAGGTTTATAATATTTAAATAGAAGTCTTCACCTTAATTGGTAGCACATGAAGGTTAGCACAACTGGTAGCTACATTTACATTCCCCATTCCCCGTTCCCCATTCCCCATTCCCTTCCTGCCATTCCGGGTTTTACGGGGTCCCCACAGAAGGTCACAGACCACACACACACACACACACACACACACACACACACACACACACACACACACACACACACACACACACACACACACACACACACACACACACACACACACACACACACACACACACACACACACACACACACACACACACACACACACACACACACACACACACACACACACACACACACACACATGCGCAAAGATGTACGTAGCCCTCACTCACATGAGGGTACACGGCAGTGAGGAAGGTCTTGAGGAGGTCAAACTCAGAGTACCTTCGCCACACCTCCCACCTCCTACCCTCAGTGTCTGTAGGGGAATCCCCATCGGTTTCCTCCCCCGAAGCCCTAACATCATTGACTCTGCGTATGTGGAGGAAGAAGAGAGAAAAGATGAAAGGAATGCTTGGTGATTGACTAAATTGTGTCTGCAGCAATTTCAGAGGTGGGTGAAATCAAGCAGTACTGCATGTTTCAGGACCCAGGAATATGGTTCCTTACTATCTTAGCGTGGCCAGACCTATTTTAAAATGCTATAGTAGACGTCTCCATCCCAAGGACTTTGGCCGGGTGCACCAGTGGTTGTGAAGGTCTAGCTTGCCAGATTAGGCCAGACTGAATGCATGAACCTCCCTTCACTTTCTAATAACAGCAATGAGCAATGTTGTCAAACGAGAAAATGGCAGCAAGGTAAGACTTCACAGCACTTACACACAGCACCCTGTGTAGAGTACACACATGGGATCATCACTTAGGTACGTAAGTGCAGTGTGCACACCGCTTACAGTACAACACCCCACAGTGTGCACACCACTTACAGTACAACACCCCCCAGTGTGCACACCACTTACAGTACAGCACCCCACAGTGTGCACACCACTTACAGTACAGCACCCCACAGTGTGCACACCACTTACAGTACAGCACACCACAGTGTGCACACCACTTACAGTACAGCACCCCACAGTGTGTGTGAAGGGTGACACCAGACTTGGGGATAAAACGGACAGTGCGCTCATTGCACCCGTGAACAGTCAAAAACACATCACCATGTACTGTGTGGGAGTATACCACTGGTGCACACACTCCACACTGCCAACACACACGCTGCATTCAGGACACTCAACGCACTTGCTTGTTTCCACAAAATTGCATGCCTGCAAGCACATAGCCTCATGTCCCATTAACACACAAATACAACCTACCACCCTTAACACATGTCTGCTAACAGCTCTCACATGCTGACCACGCCCACCACCACATGCACTAACAGACCTCACATGCTGACCACGCCCACCACCATTTACATACGTGTGCTAACAGCCCTCACATGCTGACCACTCTGTAGGCATAGAACTCCTCCTTGGGAAAGGTTGCAGTGGTATGTCTCTCGTAGCCCTTGATGCACACCGTCTGGATAGAGAAGTCTTTCATGCTAGCCATGTACGGAGGTACGGTAGCGTGCTCCGCAGCATCACCACCGGAGGAGGGTTCACAAGGAGGGGATTTCGTTTCTTCTTCCACTTCCGGAGGCTGAATATTAATGTTGGTGTCGTCGCTATAGGTATTGTCCGTGCGAACTACCGCCAGCACATCTGCGTCTTGTTCCTTGGTCACTGCTGTAGCGGAGCTCTCCTCTCGCCCTACTGAAGGGGCTGCGTCGGCCATTTTTCTTGAGAATGACCACGTGACCAACGGGCAGCGATTGTCACATGCTGACCACGCCCACCACCCTACACATGTGTGCACTACAGCTACAACAGTTAGTACAGGTACTAGTGCTTAATGTATTAGTATAATATTACTGAATGCTCTGCACTGCAATGATGTCATTGGATCCGCCCCTAATATGTGCCATCTACCCAAGCCATGGAAGAAGAGCGAAGGCGGGTGTCTCGCCTTCAGAGGAACGTTGCCACCGAAGTAGTCATTGAGAGGTATGATCTTCTCGTGGGATGCATCGACGCGATCCGCATATTCCCCTACCTAGTGTCGAGCAAAGTGCTCCAGCAGAAATATCGACAGTACCTGGACTGCGAGCGGACGGATGAGGACAAGATGATGGCGCTGCTACGAGAGGTAACCAGAAGTCCAATGGAGAATTGGTTCAATGAGTTCATTGGAGCTCTGTCACAGTTCCCTCAATACCATGATGTGGCTGAGATGCTTACTGAAGGTAGCCAGCTGCTTGCTAAGTGCCGCAAATAAATGTGTCATAATCCTTGTTAGCCACTTTCCTGTATAGTTATAGTGAATGACAAGCACAACCACACACACACATACACGCAAACACACACACACACACACACACAAGGGCAGACATCCACCTACGTACATGCATAGAAACACACACTCCAGGTCATTTTCCTGACTACCTAATTTCTGAGCAAGAATGCAGCTGTTAATGGTAAAACTCAAATGCAGGACATTAGACCTAAAGTTCTTTACCAAACAACTGCCTCAGAAAACATTTGGGTCAGGATGCTCTACATTTGAGGTCGTTAATAGTTCTGTTCTAGTTCAGAAATAAGATAATCAGTGAATTCATTAACTCAACTGTAAATCTCTATTGTGTCATTGAGAACCTGTTCCTGCTGTACGTGTAGATTTTGCCAAGCTGATGGAGAAGAGGCTGGCCAACCCACCTCCTGAGGAAGGTAGTGTGGGGGCATCCACACCATCTTCACTTGCTGATGCAGGCTATCCAGTGCTCCATGTCAACATTGACAACCTCTCTGGATTTGATGATGTTATGAAGAAAGCAATGGACGATGCACATGAGACCACAAAGAAAGCAATGGAGGCTGCAAATGAAGGCCACAAAACCGCTGTGAGGAAAGCTCATCCCACAGAGCATTTGTATAGTTGACTAGACTAGACTAGTGCACTTTGTATATTACTAGGCTGTAATGAGATGCATGAGGGTTGGATCAGCCTGCATGTGAGGCCACCTGAAGTAGGAGCATGTTACTATTGATGATCCTAGTGGGGGTGTGAGTTAAAGAGTTGTGGTATGAAGTCCATGCATGTATGTATGTATATGTCCTGACAGCCATACAACTGACTTGCTATAATGTGGGATCCACTCGCTCTGCCTTCAACTAATGCTATGCGTTAATTTGCCCACCCATGCCTGCATGACAGCTGTCAGAGTTGCAGAAAGCAAGCTCCCGTGTGTTGGAGGCAGAAAGGGGTAAGGTGTATGCTGAGGCTGAAAAGAAGATTCTGGAGGAGAAGTATAGTGAGCTTAGTGTCAAACAATGTGAAATTGTTGAGAGACTGAGAGAGGCTGAAATGCATATTCAACTCCTTGAGAAGGAAGCAAGGAGCTCTAAGAATGAGGCTGAACAGATGAATATGGAGAAGATGCAACTAAATGAAGATCTTGCTACCTCGCATTTGAAGAAGGAGGCAGCTAGGGAGAAGGCGCAGGAGATGGAGGCAAGGGTAGCTAGCTTGCAAATGGAGGCAGAGAAGGTTGAAAAGGAGAGGAATAAGGAAGTGACCTCTCTTGAGCATCAGCTGAGTGAAGCCAGGAAACAGAAGCAAGCAGTGGAGGAGGAGTTGAAGGTGGTCTGGAAGGAAATGGGGGAGACGCGAACAAGGTAAAGGATGGCTGGAGTGCAGGAGATTTTGCGTAGGTAGAAATCTCAGCAGTGCATTGCCCATGCCCTCATATTATTTTGCAATCTCAATTATTCCCACTTAATACAGCATTGCATTTGATGCATGCAGTAAGCATGTAACATGGGAACATGTATAATATTCATAGCTACAAGCACAACCTTGGAATAGCGACCCTTTGCTGTGTATATTCACCTTGTCATTAACTTAGGTTAGAGAATGCTACTAGACAACTGGAAGAGGTTCAGGCCAGCCGGGAAGAGGAGCTAGGCCAGCTGGAGAGGAGTGTGACTAGGATGGGGGAGCTGGAGAAGGAGCTGTCTGAGGAAAAACAGGCAAAGGTAAGACTGACTCAGGTAAAAACCAAGCAGGAGCAAGAATTGAAGACATTCAAGGAACAGCTGGCCAAGTGAGTTTCTACATAATAGGTACATAGGGTTTCCCACTAGCACAACACCTGTCACATGTGTGCTGCTTCCTTTTATTACAACTGTACTATGGTGAGTTTAAAGCACTATAAGTACTGTAGTGTGTACTAGCATGACTTGTGCATGGTTGGATGCTATCAACTAGGATGGAAGATCTGGAGAAGGAACTGGATGGTGAAAGGAAGGTGAAGGTGCAGGTGATGCAGAATGTCAAAGAACTCGAGATGAAACTGGAGGAGAAGTGAGTTCTTCAAGGCTAATTACAGTAGGTATGGTTAGCTACCAAAATACGTACACGCTGGTGAGGTAAAGAGGCATTTGATGCCCCAAGATACATACAGTACTCAACTTCCTTCCCTCTTACATACGTATGTGCAGGTCAGCAGAGTCAGCTGAAATGCAGAAAAAGGCCAAAGATATGGAGAAGCAGTGAGTCTATATAATATGTACTGTATGTACTGTATGTACTGTATGTACTGCATGTACTGTATGTACTGTATGTACTGTATGTACTGTATGTACTGTATGTACAGCATGTACTGTATGTACTGTATGTACTGTATGTACGTGCATAGAGTTTAGTGATCACATCTAGGACATGGCAGTTTTACATTACAGTGACCACATGCAATTTCACATTTGGGTTTCTGTGCCTACATACATGTAACTGCACTGTGACTCGTCAAACAAATTTTACAATATGCAATGTTTATCATACAAATCTGTACCAGTCGCAAAGAGAAGTGCTTCCATTCGGAACAATACGTCAGTGCATGGCATGAAGGAGGTTGTACGTACGTCATTTCTTAGAGCTTTTTCATACATACTGTAATATGAAGTTTTATCAGGGTGTCACGAGAATGTCACATGACATTGACTGTTCCACCAGCCGTCAACTATGTAGTGTTGCCGATATATTATCATCATGCTGTTAGGAGGGATTGTATCACGTCAATAGCTAGTTGTTTCAGAAACTGACAGAAAGCAATTGTTGTATCAGAAAGCAAAAATGGGTCTCTCATGTACGTATATGTGCACTCCACATTTTAATACCCAGTTGGATTAAGGAAATTCCAAGTACTATTATCACAAGACATTTGACATTACATGTAAGTAATTGACAGAATGATGCCTTCAGGCCAAGAGCCTGAAGACTGCCCAATATATTTGGCATAATGTTGCATTTAAAGTATTATATACAATCGTATTATTACATATTACATGAAGTACAGACTATGCAAAGTCATGCATGTATGTTTGTGTGCATGTATTGACTGTGTAGCATTAAGGCTTGAAAGGGACGCTATGAGTATGCATATACATAATACGTAATTCTGTAGATTGGCAGAGTCACAAGACCTGCTAAGATGTCAGGAAGATAAAGTTAGTGAATATGCATGGTTTCTGTTCCAATATCTGGAATGTTAGTGTCCTGTTCAATAGCATCTGCATGCCTTGCCTTCTCTCTATCTCACCACTGGGAAACACTTGGAACATGACAGCACGTGAGTAAGACTACCCCACGACTCCTTGTGTGATTGTGATGTGTGCATATTTGTGGTTGTCACATCTTATTGTACTTCCTTCTCCACACAGGTGAGCCTGACTGTTCTTTCCTTTTGACTCATAATGTATGCAACATGAGTATTCAGTTCTAACGACTGCCTTGCCTTCTCTCTATCTCACCACTGGGGAACACTTGAAACATGACAGTTCGTGAGTAAGGCTACCCCAAGACTCCTTGTGTGATTGTGATGTGTGCATATTTGTGGTTTTCACATCTTCTTGTACTTCCTTCTCCACACAGGTGAGTCCGAGTGTTCTTTCCTTTTGACTCATAATGTACTGTATGCAACATGAGTATTCAGTTCTAACGACTGCCTTGCCTTCTCTCTATCTCCCCACTGGGGAACACTTGGAACATGACAGCGCGTGAGTAAGAGTACCCCAAGACTCCTTGTGTGATTGTGATGTGTGCATATTTGTGGTTGTCACATCTTATTGTACTTCCTTCTCCACACAGGTGAGTCCGAGTGTTCTTTCCTTTTGACTCATAATGTATGCAACATGAGTATTCAGTTCTAACGACTGCCTTGCCTTCTCTCTATCTCACCACTGGGGAACACTTGGAACATGACAGCTAGTGAGTAAGACTACCCCACGACTCCTTGTGTGATTGTGATGTGTGCATATTTGTGGTTTTCACATCTTATTGTACTTCCTTCTCCACATAGGCGGTGAGTCCGACTGTTCTTTCCTTTTGACTCATAATGTATGCAACATGAGTATTCAGTTCTAACGACTGCCTTGCCTTCTCTCTATCTCACCACTGGGGAACACTTGGAACATGACAGCTAGTGAGTAAGAGTACCCCACGCCTCCTTGTGTGATTGTGATGTGTGCATATTTGTGGTTGTCACATCTTATTGTACTTCCTTCTCCACACAGGTGAGTCTGAGTGTTCTTTCCTTTTGACTCATAATGTATGCAACATGAGTATTCAGTTCTAACGACTGCCTTGCCTTCTCTCTATCTCACCACTGGGGAACACTTGGAACATGACAGGAAGTGAGTAAGACTACACCACGACTCCTTGTGTGATTGTGATGTGTGCATATTTGTGGTTTTCACATCTTATCGTACTTCCTTCTCCACATAGGCGGTGAGTCCGACTGTTCTTTCCTTTTGACTCATAATGTATGCAACATGAGTATTCAGTTCTAACAACTGCCTTGCCTTCTCTCTATCTCCCCACTGGGGAACACTTGGAACATGACAGCACGTGAGTAAGGCTACCCCACGACTCCTTGTGTGATTGTGATGTGTGCATATTTGTGGTTGTCACATCTTATTGTACTTCCTTCTCCACATAGGTGAGTCCGACTGTTCTTTCCTTTTGACTTATAATGTATGCAACATGAGTATTCAGTCCTAACGACTGCCTTGCCTTCTCTCTATCTCACCACTGGGGAACACTTGGAACATGACAGGAAGTGAGTAAGACTACCCCACGACTCCTTGTGTGATTGTGATGTGTGCATATTTGTGGTTTTCACATCTTATCGTACTTCCTTCTCCACATAGGTGGTGAGTCCGACTGTTCTTTCCTTTTGACTCATAATGTATGCAACATGAGTATTCACTTCTAACAACTGCCTTGCCGTCTCTCTATCTCCCCACTGGGGAACACTTGGAACATGACAGAAAGTGAGTAAGGCTACCCCACGACTCCTTGTGTGATTGTGATGTGTGCATATTTGTGGTTGTCACATCTTATTGTACTTCCTTCTCCATATAGGTGAGTCCGACTGTTCTTTCCTTTTGACTTATAATGTATGCAACATGAGTATTCAGTCCTAACGACTGCCTTGCCTTCTCTCTATCTCACCACTGGGGAACACTTGGAACATGACAGCGCGTGAGTAAGACTACCCCACGACTCCTTGTGTGATTGTGATGTGTGCATATTTGTGGTTTTCACAACTTATTGTACTTCCTTCTCCACATAGATGGTGAGTCCGACTGTTCTTTCCTTTTGACTCATAATGTATGCAACATGAGTATTCAGTTCTAACGACTGCCTTGCCTTCTCTCTATCTCACCACTGGGGAACACTTGGAACATGACAGCACGTGAGTAAGACTACCCCACAACTCCTTGTGTGATTGTGATGTGTGCATATTTGTGGTTGTCACATCTTATTGTACTTCCTTCTCCACACAGGTGAGTCCGAGTGTTCTTTCCTTTTGACTCATAATGTATGCAACATGAGTATTCAGTTCTAACGACTGCCTTGCCTTCTCTCTATCTCACCACTGGGGAACACTTGGAACATGACAGCAAGTGAGTAAGACTACCCCACGACTCCTTGTGTGATTGTGATGTGTGCATATTTGTGGTTGTCACATCTTATTGTACTTCCTTCTCCACATAGGCGGTGAGTCCGAGTGTTCTTTCCTTTTGACTCATAATGTATGCAACATGAGTATTCAGTTCTAACGACTGCCTTGCCTTCTCTCTATCTCACCACTGGGGAACACTTGGAACATTACAGCAAGTGAGTAAGACTACCCCAAGACTCCTTGTGTGATTGTGATGTGTGCATATTTGTGGTTTTCACATCTTATTGTACTTCCTTCTCCACATAGGCGGTGAGTCCGACTGTTTTTTCCTTTTGACTCATAATGTATGCAACATGAGTATTCAGTTCTAACGACTGCCTTGCCTTCTCTCTATCTCACCACTGGGGAACACTTGGAACATGACAGTTGGTGAGTAAGACTACCCCACGACTCCTTGTGTGATTGTGATGTGTGCATATTTGTGGTTGTCACATCTTATTGTACTTCCTTCTCCACATAGGCGGTGAGTCCGACTGTTCTTTCCTTTTGACTCATAATGTATGCAACATGAGTATTCAGTTCTAACGACTGCCTTGCCTTCTCTCTATCTCACCACTGGGGAACACTTGGAACATGACAGCAAGTGAGTAAGAGTACCCCACGACTCCTTGTGTGATTGTGATGTGTGCATATTTGTGGTTGTCACATCTTATTGTACTTCCTTCTCCACATAGGCGGTGAGTCCGACTGTTCTTTCCTTTTGACTCATAATGTATGCAACATGAGTATTCAGTTCTAACGACTGCCTTGCCTTCTCTCTATCTCACCACTGGGGAACACTTGGAACATGACAGGAAGTGAGTAAGACTACCCCAAGACTCCTTGTGTGATTGTGATGTGTGCATATTTGTGGTTTTCACATCTTATTGTACTTCCTTCCCCACATAGGCGGTGAGTCCGACTGTTTTTTCCTTTTGACTCATAATGTATGCAACATGAGTATTCAGTTCTAACGACTGCCTTGCCTTCTCTCTATCTCCCCACTGGGGAACACTTGGAACATGACAGGAAGTGAGTAAGAGTACCCCAAGACTCCTTGTGTGATTGTGATGTGTGCATATTTGTGGTTTTCACATCTTATTGTACTTCCTTCTCCACATAGGCGGTGAGTCCGACTGTTTTTTCCTTTTGACTCATAATGTATGCAACATGAGTATTCAGTTCTAACGACTGCCTTGCCTTCTCTCTATCTCACCACTGGGGAACACTTGGAACATGACAGAAAGTGAGTAAGACTACCCCACGACTCCTTGTGTGATTGTGATGTGTGCATATTTGTGGTTGTCACATCTTATTGTACTTCCTTCTCCACATAGGCGGTGAGTCCGACTGTTCTTTCCTTTTGACTCATAATGTATGCAACATGAGTATTCAGTTCTAACGACTGCCTTGCCTTCTCTCTATCTCACCACTGGGGAACACTTGGAACATGACAGGAAGTGAGTAAGAGTACCCCACGACTCCTTGTGTGATTGTGATGTGTGCATATTTGTGGTTGTCACATCTTATTGTACTTCCTTCTCCACACAGGTGAGTCCGAGTGTTCTTTCCTTTTGACTCATAATGTATGCAACATGAGTATTCAGTTCTAACGACTGCCTTGCCTTCTCTCTATCTCACCACTGGGGAACACTTGGAACATGACAGCTAGTGAGTAAGACTACCCCACGACTCCTTGTGTGATTGTGATGTGTGCATATTTGTGGTTTTCACATCTTATCGTACTTCCTTCTCCACATAGGCGGTGAGTCCGACTGTTCTTTCCTTTTGACTCATAATGTATGCAACATGAGTATTCAGTTCTAACGACTGCCTTGCCTTCTCTCTATCTCACCACTGGGGAACACTTGGAACATGACAGGAAGTGAGCAAGGCTACCCCACGACTCCTTGTGTGATTGTGATGTGTGCATATTTGTGGTTGTCACATCTTATTGTACTTCCTTCTCCATATAGGTGAGTCCGACTGTTCTTTCCTTTTGACTTATAATGTATGCAACATGAGTATTCAGTCCTAACGACTGCCTTGCCTTCTCTCTATCTCACCACTGGGGAACACTTGGAACATGACAGGAAGTGAGTAAGACTACCCCACGACTCCTTGTGTGATTGTGATGTGTGCATATTTGTGGTTGTCACATCTTATTGTACTTCCTTCTCCACATAGGCGGTGAGTCCGACTGTTCTTTCCTTTTGACTCATAATGTATGCAACATGAGTATTCAGTTCTAACGACTGCCTTGCCTTCTCTCCATCTCACCACTGGGGAACACTTGGAACATGACAGAAAGTGAGTAAGACTGTGTAACACATGAAATTGAGAACAGGTGCTAGACTCTGCTCCTACAGTGCCCCTGCATGCATGTCCTAAAATTTTGGGTTGCTATGTTACTACCAAGTAAACTAGAGTGCTTAACCCTCAGCCCAATAACCTGGGAAGTTTTAGTCATCCCAATGAAAGTGTTAATTAAATGATGTAGTCTTTGTACTGCATTTAGAGCTGGCATTAAGTAAAAAACTTAGCAATGATAGCAAATGTGATTACATCATAGTGAACTTACCTTCCTTCAGGCGAATTAACACCACGTTATGATACATGTGTGCGCTATATTGCGATGCGCAAACGCAAAGCCAGCTACTACAACACCACGTGGTCGAGAGTAACATCACAGACAATAATACAGTACACTCATGCACTAGCGAAGGCAAACAAAATGGCTGACAGCTGCTAGCAACTTTGATGCGAATTCTGTAGCTTTGTAAAGAGACTGATTTATGCCACAGCCCACGTTTTAAGGCGTTCTGTATGTCTTTTTGGCCAATTCGTTACTGTATGGAAGGATTGAACCAGGCACACAAACACACCCAACTGTAACCCTACAGCGCATACGCACCGAGGGTTAATAATATAATGTCAACATTATACCACATGATAAGAAGTAGACTCTTCATGACTTTGTTGCTTCCGCATGCAGTGGTACAAAAAGCAACTGGAGGAGGCTAGGCAAAAAGCAAAGCAGAAGAAGTGACCCCCACCCAGTCTTTTCCAGGACATACAGAGAATGTTACTACATAAGACTACAGTGACCTTTCCTGTAGCTAGTGAGAGGTACTGTTGTAGATGCAACATAGAAATAGCTAGAACCTTTTCTATACCTTGAAAACCCAGCTTGACTGCATTGCCGCAATGCAATACTCTTAAAGCGAAGAATTGCAGCATGTTCCGTGTAATTTGCAATCGAACAAAGTATGAGTTGCATATTGTGCTTTTGTATATGTATGCATGTGGATGGTTGCTCATATTACAAATGCCACTGTGTAAACTAATATTTTATTTTATATACTGTAGCATGCAATATATACAATACTGCCGTAGAGCAGAGCATGCATATACTGTATACAAGGTCTATAGCATCCGCAGAGCTCTTTAATTTGGGTGTAATATAAATATACTCTGTACATATATTATATGTAATATAATATTATATGTATAGAGTATATACTGTACTGTATAATTATACTAAAGCGATGTGCGAGGCAGTATACACATTCTGGAGTGTTTTGCAGAACTTGTAAAACAATGACGATGGCTTACAACTTGCCGACGAGTGCACTAGCCCTGCATGGTGTGAGAAGCTCACTGCACATAAATTGGTACACACACACAAGTATGGACGTACAAGTAGCACACGCTGGTGTGTCTTACACAGCTACTTGAGTTTTAGAGACACTACATATTATATACTTTATTACTTTGTTTGTCTGTTATTGTTAATAATGCATATATGACTTGTGGTTTATTTATGTACCTATACCTATAATATATACTATATAATACGTACGTATATGTGTACATGTAATTTCCTGCAACTGCATATGTACGTATGTTTGTACATTACATCAGCAACCATACTCCGCAATCACTCAGCAGTGCGAGAGTACAACTAGTTGGTAGGGCAGGGACTACTATTGTCCACACATGACACACTAGACAACTGCACTGTGTGTGCTGAGGCTGCTACTGCTGCTGTGTTGAGTTCCCATTGTCTGTCTTCCTTCTCTCGTCACTGTCCTCCTCATCCTCACCATCTTTCTGTTTGACATGTCGAAAATTTCTTCCAGCAGACCAGTTCTGTCCGACAAACCTGGAAACACGAATGAAGACCTGTACTTACCTGTGGAGGTCACATGGTCATACAATGACACATACGTACAGTAAGCATGTACGTATGTAGAGACGTCTGTATGTGTACACACATCAAATTACATTACATTCACGACACACCACATGCACACACACGCACACTGGCATGCATGCTCACACACACACACACACACCACATGCAAAACATACCACAGATGCACACACATGCACACACATGCATGGATGCATGCATGCACACACACGCACATACAGTACATGTCCCAAGTAACTTGAAGGTTTCCACAGGCTTGCCGCGTCGGGAATCCGCAAATGGCCACGCGGCAAGTTGTTACTTCCGGCATGCTCTGCGGATTAGTCACGTGGCATCCGCGGCAAGAGAAATATTCCACGCGGAAGTTGGTACCATCTACATACGTACAAGTTAGTTGCTACTAGTCACTTGTGGTCGCTAGCTACCATTCTTGGGACTCCAAATCGTGAGCTAAGTATCGCTTCTGTATCTACGTACGTCATCTAGTACTGCTGCCATGTTTTTGAAAAGCCACGTAGTCCCCGGCCCTCCCAATGAATCGTTCTGCATTCGCCTGTATGGCACATGTAGACACCATTTGCTGAGGCGTGTCTGATACCGTCTCTTTCTTCTTTGTGTAGCGTACAGACCGAAAAAACAGAATATCGTATCTGAATACCTCCTTCATGGTATGTTCTGCATTCGTAGATCGCTACGTACGTACGTATATAGCGGAACGTGTACCCCTCGTTCACACCACTCTGTGTCTTCCTAGTATTGCGTAGCTAGGCCGCTTTCACCAGGAGGATGGAAATGGTCTTGCCGGTTACGCGAGACAACCGTATTCCGAGGATGGAAATGCAGACTGGGTATGGACACTCTGCATTTGGAATTCCGTGATGGCAAAACCGCAGATTTTGGCGGAACAATTCAAGTAACTTGTGGCATGTACCGTATGCACACACACGCACACACACACACACACATGTGCACACACACTGAGTCACACAGCTTGTTCCCACCCACCTGCCCTCCTGTGTCTCCTCTTGTGGAGGTGCCCCCTGGCCACTGCCATCACCAGGGGCAGCAGGAGCAGGCAGCAGACTGCCAAGGAACTTGAACAGGGCAACCACGAGTGAGACTAGCCACATGAGGGGAGCCACAATGGAGCCCAGCACACTACCACCACCACTGCCAGAGGAACCAGCAGACACTGGCTGCAGACAAAGAGGAGAGAGGCAGCTCTGAGGGGTGTACTCTCACTAACATTTTGACAATTCGATGCAGTGTGTACATCAGAAGTAGCTAGTAAAAGTGAAATGTGACATGTATGTGGAGCAGAGATGCTTTATACATTAAAAAAGCACCACAGTTAAACAAGGTCATCCTATCCATGGTCGAAGCTGCCCACAACACATTCCCTACTCCCCACCTTGCGCAAGTTCCGAACTAGAATCACACTCGACGGTGCCAGGCCCAGCTCTACCAGCGTCTGGTCGTCCTCCTCCTCACTCAAGACCCTTGAGGGGAAGGTGCCACTAAGCATGATCTGGGAGGGCTGGCACTGCAGGTGCTGTGGGGGCATTGTGAGAGAATGAGAACAGTAGCAATGGGTAATTGTTGCTCAATATGGCTACCAGCCCAGTTGCAGTGGAGACACTCACCTCCACAATAAACTCCCTGGCGTCCCCAAGCGTACTTGATGAACCAAACTGCTCTACCACTGACCCACCGTGGGGGAGGCGAAACTGGAGGCGGGTCTTGGAGGTGGGGCTGGAGGAGGATGAGGATGACGCACTTGCAGCAACCCGCTGCCTGACAATAGAGGACTCAGCACCACCAGCATCGGACTGGTGAGGTGTCACCTTCTGACGAGCCCTCCTGCGCTCCTCCTTGTCCTGCTCAAGCTTTGCTAGTACCTCAGCTCTTGCCCGCTTCTCCTCCTCCTTCTGTCTCATGCGCTCCTGGATCCACAGCTGATCTGCCTGCTGCTTGCGAGCACGTTTCGCTTCCACCATGTCCTTGCCTTCAGACCTCCTCTGGCTCTCTTTGGCCTTTGTCCGTTCGTGCTCTTCCTGCAGCTTCTGCTCCCTCCGCTGGGCAATGAGGGCCTCTGTTTCTCGCACTCGATCCTCCAACTTCTTCTCCCCTTGTGCAGTGCTGTCAGCTGCGACAGCCCCACCATCATGGGAGGGGCCACCAGGCTGGCTTGTTTCAGGTACAGCAGCTGACTGAGTGGCTGTGGACGAGGCTTGGGACGCCATCTGTCCCAGGGTCTGCAGAAGAGGAAGTGCAGAAGTGAGCCTGTGAACCCAGAGGGAGCAGTGTGAACCCAGAGGGCGCAGTGTGAGCCCAGAGGGAGCAGTGTGAACCCAGAGGGAGCAGTGTGAACCCAGAGGGAGCAGTGTGAACCCAGAGGGAGCAGTGTGAACCCAGAGGGAGCAGTGTGAACCCAGAGGGAGCAGTGTGAACCCAGAGGGAGCAGTGTGAACCCAGAGGGAGCAGTGTGAACCCAGAGGGAGCAGTGTGAACCCAGAGGGAGCAGTGTGAACCCAGAGGGAGCAGTGTGAACCCAGAGGGAGCAGTGTGAACCCAGAGGGAGCAGTGTGAACCTAGGAGAAATCATGTCAACCAGAGGCAGTCGTTTGAACCTCTGGGGAGTCAGTCACGTTATCCCTCCACTTCCTGCTGAAGTGCTAAATACACTGGCTCAATCAAGAAACCACAAGTCCCTACGCTACAGTATTCATTACCACTGTCTGCACAGTAACGTATACAACCATGAAGCACGAATGAAGTGAGGGCTTCTCAGCTGGCTCAGGCATGAGAAAGGGTAGTTCTCTAATACCGGCTTCGACCGTTTCGACCAGATGCTCTGGCCTTCTTCTGAAGAAGGCCAGAGCATCTGGTCGAAACGTCGGCAAGGTTTTCAACCCTGTTTCGAAACCATGAAGCAAGTGCATGCACATACTACGTATGTATGCTTAAGTACAGTATGTACGCTTAGTGTGAGCAATTGCACCTACCACTACCCCTACAGACAATACGTACATGTATGTATGTATGTACGTACGCACCTCAAAAACCTGGAGAACTTTGCTGGCCAGCTCTGCTGCTGTGATTCGTCCCTTAATTATCTGGAGGGGGTACCCGGACTGACTCTGAATGAAGAACACACTTGGGACCACAACAACGGGATCTGCAGTTAGTCAAGGTGTCGACTGTTCAGGCACACATGCATCACAGAGCGAGGCAGCAGCTGTGTGGGAACGCAGCACGCCAGACACAATAGCACACCAGTGTGCAAACTAAGACACACACACACCAGCAGGAGAAGGGGGAGGCTGTTTGAAACAAAGGGGCTGTTCTTCGTGGTGACCACAATGAACAAGGTTCACTTCAGCGATTAAACCCCAGTGAATGCACTCTACTGACTTCACCCTACATGCGACCACAGCTACATACTAGGTACAGGTAGGGAACAGAGTAATATGCACAGCTGCATGTCCTGGACTGCATTCAACTCCTAAACATTTGCCACGTATGTGGACGGATACAAATTGCTGTAAACTGTGAGAACTCCAAACTGCAGCAACAGAAGAACAGTACATTGCATTATAGTAGAATCTACGTATTTACAGGGTGAAGGCAGGTCATGTTAGGGGCAGTGTCGTCCTCGGTTGTTGTCCTTGTTACCATCTTATCAATACACAGACAGTCATGTGAGATACGCCCCCTCATCCTCCTCCCACTCAAAGCACCTACCCACCTGTTCACCAACCAGGCCAACATGCTGTGGCTCACCAAAGTACACAAAACGTTGTGAAGCACCCTTAACATGCCTACTGTACATCTTGTTGGGTTGCATCTGTTCCTCATAACATCCGTGTAGCCCACCCACCTGTTCTTGTCTATCTTCATGGCTGTGTACGGCTGTCCACTGAGGCTGGAGGCCACCTCGACAGTCGAGACAACACCGTCCATTTCAGCACTGTCACTACCGTCATCTGTATGGCAACATGTGTGAGTGCATGGTGTTCATATGCAAGGGTGTGTTCATAAGCAGTGTGTTTATGTACGTACGTACGTATGTATATGCATGTGTGAGTGTGCAAGTTGTACAGTGAAGAAGGAATCTATCGTGACACCACACTACCTGTATTCTATGAGCAGATTCTATGAGCGAGTTAGCAGCTCTCCTCACTCCATGGGTAGAGGGTCTAGCACACTATACTACCATATTGAATGATTACATTACATTGTGCAGCACATCAGACCCACCATACCAAAAATGGCTACGAGGTGCTATTCACAGTTTAGTCCCAGACTGTTGTCATATATGTATATTCGCCGTGCCATTACCAACACCCAGGGCATGTGCTGTCCTGGTGACATCTGAGAGTATGCACTCGGCCTGACTGAGAGCTAGACCAGACTACAGACCATTAGCACACTCCCACCCTCCCACTCCCACCCTCCCACTCCCACACACCACCACACACACCAGTATGCAAAGTAAATCTGGTCAGCATTCTCAGTTTGGCTGTGAAGACTGCCATTGTAGGCCCTTCTGTGCAGTTTCAGACAAATGAGCCTAGCCAGTACCCTTCAATACACTCACTGACGCACCACATACATGTACAGTGACACGCACAAATATGCACATTTCACGCACATCACAGCACACATTTTCCATACGCAGTAAGCAAGACTGAGCCATACGGTGACCGGCTCACTGTTCACACGAAATATGTCAAATACATGCAGCTGTAAAAACACCTGGCTGTCCCATGCATTCTCAAACGCATCTCGCACTCGTTTGCGCCATAGTGTACTGAGGCCCAATGGCAGTACATAATGTGTGTTGCAATCGTCCCCCACCACTTATAGCGTGTCAGTGCCGTATCAGAGACTTTTGCCTCATCACGACCCGCTCACTTACCGCGCACATACACGATCAGGATGCCGTTCTTTTGTTTACAGGCCGATATAGCGGCCGCCACAGGACCATTGAACCACTCCATGTTAATACGTCCCAACTTCCATACCAAATTTGTATGGGCAAGTTCAATTTGAAATGAGAAGAGAAGTACCGAGCCGTATAATTATAGAGCCTTGGCGTGTATATGCACAACAGCATAGTGGTACGCTGGTATAAGTACACTGCGGAGCACACGGCCATACATATCTTCCATTCTGAATGGCTTAGTTAACCTGTATTAGTACGCATGTGTGTCACAGACCACCCAACCTAGGACATTACACTGCCCCTCAATTTAACCATGCACACAAGCATTCCGACGTCTCCAACTAAACAATTGCATGATTTACAATATAAATGCTCAATAATTGTGAATATCTCCCACACTTATACATGCGATGCAAACACAAACCTAGCATAAGGATACACAATTTGCAAACACCATCATGAGCCTAGCGTCCTACGAAAGTAAAGATTTCACAAACCTAACGCACAATGGAATAGTTTAGCAAGTACATACGATAACTTCAATACAGGCTATCCAGCCACTGACAAGAGTGGCTTGTTAATGACGCAATTCGTCGCGGACATTCTTGAAGAGAATCTTATCCCAGTCGATCTTTGTCCTTGTGACCGGAAGCTGGCGACGCAGGGCTTTGAAGGTTGTCTGGCTCATGGTCTTGTAGTTGTCGTTCAGGGCACTCTGGTAGTCGTCTTCTGACCGGTGGATGAGCTTCACAAAGTTGCTAGCAGTGCCGGCCTCTCCTTCTATCTTCAGTGTGTCGGTGAAGTCCTTGGAGGTCACCAGTTGCACGTTGCCATCTTCGTAGTAGTGTACCTGAGGGAGAGGGGGAGGTGGAGGGAAATGAGGGGGAGGGGAATGAGGGGGAGGGGAATAAGGGGGAGGGAGAGGGGGAGGGGAGGGGAGTAAGGGGGAGGGGAATAAGGGGGAGTGAGAAGGGGTGGGGAATAAGGGGTGAGCAGCTGAGGGAGTGACAAAGCAGGGGTTGAGGGGGGGAAGGGGAATGAGGGGTGAAGGAGTGACAAAGCGGGGGCTAAGGGGGAGTGAGGGGGGAGGGGAATGAGGGGTGAAGGGGTGACGGGATGAAGGAGTGACAAAGCAGGGGTTGAGGGGCAGTGAGAGGGAAAGAGAAGGGGTGAAGGGGTGAGAGGTAGTATGGGAAGACGCTGATATAGGTGAGGGGATGGGCAGGAACTGAAGGGAGAATGTACATAAGTAAGTAGTGCAGCTACGCATGTACATACACATACATATGTGTGTACATACCACACAGAAAAATCTCCCAACAGCAGCTGTGAGCATGATGTATTACATCAGTACATACATACACTACATTCTTGCTCAAAGCCCATGACGTCACTGCACTGCCTACGTACGCATACTGCATGCATGCCAAGAGCTTCTGGCAGGAGGGTCACATTCTGCCAAGAGCCTGGCAGGAGGGTCACATTCAGCCAAGACTTCTGGCAGGAGGGTCACATTCTGCCAAGAGCCTGGCAGGAGGGTCACATTCTGCCAAGACTTCTGGCAGGAGGGTCACATTCTGCCAAGAACGCCTGGCAGGAGGGTCACATTCTGCCAAGAACTTCTGGCAGGAGGGTCACATTCTGCCAAGAACTTCTGGCAGGAGGGTTACATTCTTCAGTGAAGATTCTATGCATGTTACCATTTGGATTTAACAGGGTATTCTCTCAAGTCAGCTACTGCACAAAACACCTATGTAAGGTCAGGGATCAGCCTGTATCAAGGTTCGAAGGAACACGTGCACACAACTACACACATACATACAGACGTACAAACACACGCACACGCACACGCACACACACACACATACACACACACACACACACACACACACACACACACACACAGACACAGACACACACACACACACACACACACACACACACACACACACACACACACACACACACACACACACACACACACACACACACAGACACAGACACAGACACACACACACACACACACACACACACACTTCTGGCACATCATGAAACTAAGGCAGATATACCAAGGAGGAAGTTGAATCACCTCAGGGGCCTACACCTAACAACCATACAGACCTCACTGACACACAATGAAGCAGAAAGCTGGTACGTATCTGTAACACCTTCATTTTACACAACAAACCAGGTACGCATGAACTCCCTACATAACTTACGTATATGTGCGTATGTAAAACAGACTAAAACCATATTTCATGAACACAACACACTAGTATGTACCTACCTACGTACAAACGTACGTAGGTAGTGCGATTGTCCATACAGCAACACACCAAGACATCCACACACTAATGTGCAAAATACACACGTACGCACGCACGTACGTACATACACACTGTAAGGGTTTACAGATCTAGGTAGGTACCTAGGGAGTTTAGCAAGCATCACAGTGCCTTGTGTATGGCTCTCCGCTGTGAGGTAGGCCTGTGGTTAAGATCAAGTGCAGTGAACCCTAGCCAGTACAAGCAAGTGTACATGCTCGTTGAATTCGTTCAAACAAAGGAGACATTTGAGTTATTTGAGTGCGCCTTGTATCAGAAGTTTGGCGGGCTGATGACTCATTCATCATTTCCGGATTTAACATGCCAAGCAGACATGTGAGGAACAAGGAGACGGGGGAGGCAGCAGGGGCAGACAGTGAGCTGTACCTGCAGGTTGTGGGTTACAAGGGGTAATTAACCCCCCACCATTTCATTGACCCCAGTAAATTCTTCTGAAGAAACATGACTACTTTGATGGTGCACCCAAAGCTTAAACGGCCAAAGAGGTCAATAGGAAATGTTATGACACAACAAAAAACAACTGACATGTACGCTGGAACGCCTGATTGATTAATTAGGAGAGTACAAAGTTTGTGGGTTTGTGGAGTGCAAGGTGTAGTTGATACCTTTGACCCCGTACTACGTTTGCACTAGACAATACCACCCACTCATGTGGTCTTCATCATGAATACCTAATATGTACATACACAGGGTGGGTGCGTGTGGTGTTTGCGCGCACGCTGTGTGTGCATGTGTGTGGTGTGTGTGCGGTGTGTCTGTGTGTGCGTGTGTGTGTCTGTGTGCGTGTGTGATGTGTGTGTGTGTGTGTGTGTGATGTGTGTGCGGTGTGTCTGTGTGTGCATGTGTGTGGTGTGTGCGTGTGTGGTGTGTCTGTGTGTGTTCATACATAGTGAGGGTTAACATGGGCAAACTGACAATGGCCTTCAATGGTACAATGATAACACTGCATTGCATCATTTTCAGTTCGAACTGTGAAATGGCTAATAGGTTCAGTGACCGTCTGATAAACAGGTGGTGGATAAACCATGAGCAGGAGGCAAGAGGCTTCCACCTCGTACAGATGTACGTACATACATACATACAGATGCACAGATACATATGTACGTACATACACACAGATGCATGTACAAGAGGCAGTTATTGCCCTGTTGCAGACATCAAGGGTATGTATGTGTGTACTTGGAACACACAGAGAAAGTGCAGAACATGCTACTTGGCCTGTACAATCAGATACCCACAAACGTGGTACACTCTCTACTATGTATGGACATACATACATACGTACATGTACTCGACGAAGTATGTACATATGCCTGTAATACCAGCTCCCATGCCAGCTGACACTTGACGTCATCCACTGATTGCAGTTAAAGAGTGTTCCATGAGCTTGCCCCTGGAGTACAGTGAAACCTGGCTAAGATAACCACCTGTGGGCCAGTTCTAACTGACCGTTATAGAGAGGTGGCTTCTCTACAGAGATAGATTCCAATGCTTTAGTGCTATCTGGGGTCAGTGAGGCTGGCTGTTTCAGAGAGGTGGCTGCCTTACACAGTGACTGTATACGACTGGGTCACTCAATGAGCACCACGGCAAAAGTGGCTGGACCATGCCATGCGGGTCTCTTTGGCGATGAACGATCCTCCCACAAGGATAGAAGGACGTAGTCACCAGAACCACAAATGGTCAATTTGCCTCATGCCCCTGCTCCACATCTGACCCCTGCACCACTGCACACATGACACATTAGCCCAAACCACAACCTCTTTCCTGTGAAGTCTGCCCTCACTCTTGACCCCAATTGTCTTGCTGATGCATCATAACAATTATTGTAAAATCAGTAAAGTCTTGCCACCTCCGCATTCTGACATGACTGGGATTGTTGATCTTTTGACACCCTCCCGCCCGCCCAACACAGCAGCACAGACCACACGTCCACCCACCACTTGCAGAGAATGCAAACCCGACACCTCCTTCCACCCACCCGTAGCACCACACTACACCAGCCCACCTAGGCATCAGCTTACCAGACACTACACCCTATTGAACACATCCACTCAATAAACACCACTGAAGAAGGCGTACCCGTCCCTGCAGAATCAGTTGATGAACAAAACCTCTTTGGTTAGTGATTTCAAACCCTCTTTGGCTAGTGATTTCAAAACTTCTTTGGGTAGTTATTTCAAAGCTTCTTTGGGTAGTGAGTTCAAAACCTCTTTGGGTAGTGATTTCAAAACCTCTTTGGCTGGTGATTTCAAAACCTCTTTGGCTAGTGAATTCCGGGAGATCTGCCATTCGCCCAATTAGTTCAGCCCAGCACAATCAATCATAGCCAGTCAGGACAACAATTCCGTGTGAACACCATATGATTACCAGATACCCTCGGCTGCATAGGTACCTAAGCACCACTCCTGCTGCACGGAGTGTATTCACCTGCTTCCTCTGCACAGCCAGCCAGTGGAAGGTCTAGCAAATCAGACCACACCTTCCCCCAATCCCTTCCACACACATGTACATACGTGCATACATATGTACTTTCACACACACAACACGATGGTTGGTCAATAGACATTACAGAGTACACATGGAACATGTACAACTATGCCTAAAGCAAGAAGACAGCACAGAGAGACAGGGCGAGGGAGCCTTGAAACCTTGTCTACACGAATGACTATGAAGTAGTAGAACACACAGCAGTGCTGCGGCCAAACTAGGTACACAAACTCAGCTTAACAGGAGTGCCATGTACATCAGGACCACCGACATCAGTGCACTGCACTAGCTGCAAGGATGTCACCAACCTCAGCACTCAACCCTGACCTCTGACCTCTGATCTCACTTTAGAGGTCACACATCAGAGGGGACTTGCAAGCCCCTGATGCAATTGACAGCCACTTTGCAAGTTGTTGCCAGGACTACTGTAGGTACATACGTACATGCTGAAATCTTTTCACATCTCTAATGAACAGTCAAGGGGAACCCACTTTCCCACAGCTTCACCTCACTCCATGCACCCAACAGAAGACAGTTGTGACATTCAGCCCCTCTCCACCCCCTTCCCCTTCCCTTCCCCAGTCCCTTCCCCTCCAGAACAACTGACCATATGTAGCATGCCAGAAAGGCAAAGAAAAAGGATGCCACTGAATGAAGCTAAATTCTGTGAGTGCAGTGGTGGCAGGCTGCAGCAGTGATGCATAGGAAGTTGCTCACTGCCTATTCAAACTAGTATGTACAGTATGTACAACATACGTATGTGTAACCCCCCCCCCCACACACACATTTCATATGCACGGCCCCACCCACTCAACTGTAGAGTAGAGGACCGTCTTGCTCCAGCACAACCCTGCTTGCTACTGTCCCTTGCAAGACCCTTGGCCAAGGTGGTGGTGGCACACAACATGCAATGTCAATATGTAAATCCATTACTGACACAGTATACTATCTCTGCTGTTAGTTTCTCACTTCATTCATAGCCAATCGGCCCAAAGGTTTTCATAATAGCAGTCAGTTGCATACTGACATGGGTTTGGATGGGATCTAAGTGGCTTATTCCCGCTATCTATTCTGACTCCTCCACATTCTTGGCCACTTGCTTCATGGCCCTACATCTCCACAAGACAGACCTAACTAACTCCACCTCTCTCCACAGACCTCTCTGCAATCTCTTCAACTAACCACATTCTGTGAGCCTCAATACACAGCACTGTGTCACACCAGCGCTCAGGTTCACTACAGTACAGTGTCACTCCAGCGCTCAGGTTCACTACAGTACAGTGTCACACCAGCGCTCAGGTTCACTACAGTACTGTGTCACACCAGCGCTCAGGTTCACTACAGCACTGTGTCACACCAGCGCTCAGGTTCACTACAGTACAGTGTCACACCAGCGCTCAGGTTCACTACAGTACAGTGTCACACCAGCGCTCAGGTTCACTACAGTACAGTGTCACACCAGCGCTCAGGTTCACTACAGTACAGTGTCACTCCAGCGCTCAGGTTCACTACAGTACAGTGTCACTCCAGCGCTCAGGTTCACTACAGTACTGTGTCACACCAGCGCTCAGGTTCACTACAGTACAGTGTCACACCAGCGCTCAGGTTCACTACAGTACAGTGTCACACCAGCGCTCAGGTTCACTACAGTACTGTGGTCACACCAGCGCTCAGGTTCACTACAGTACAGTGTCACTCCAGCGCTCAGGTTCACTACAGTACTGTGTCACACCAGCGCTCAGGTTCACTACAGCACTGTGTCACACCAGCGCTCAGGTTCACTACAGTACTGTGTCACACCAGCGCTCAGGTTCACTACAGTACAGTGTCACACCAGCGCTCAGGTTCACTACAGTACAGTGTCACTCCAGCGCTCAGGTTCACTACAGTACAGTGTCACACCAGCGCTCAGGTTCACTACAGTACAGTGTCACACCAGCGCTCAGGTTCACTACAGTACAGTGTCACACCAGCGCTCAGGTTCACTACAGTACAGTGTCACACCAGCGCTCAGGTTCACTACAGTACAGTGTCACTCCAGCGCTCAGGTTCACTACAGTACTGTGTCACACCAGCGCTCAGGTTCACTACAGTACTGTGTCACACCAGCGCTCAGGTTCACTACAGTACTGTGTCACACCAGCGCTCAGGTTCACTACAGTACAGTGTCACTCCAGCGCTCAGGTTCACTACAGTACTGTGTCACACCAGCGCTCAGGTTCACTACAGCAATGGCAAGCCATGCTCTGTGCTTCCAGATGCTACCTCAAAGAGTACAGCATTGCACTTTTGCGAATCTCACAGCTTTGATGTAGCTGCTGCTTCTACAGCATTCCATTGTCAGCAGTTGACATCATGATCTTTAACTGTTACCTCACTATACACACTGCCCTGTTGGCATTTGTCCCAACACACACCAGGACCACTGGCTCCAGTAGCCCAGCCATGTAGCTCCAATAGGCCAGCCATGTAGCTCCAATAGCCCAGCTGTGTAGCTTACACAGGAGCACAGTACTAACCAGCTGTCCCACGAGAATGTTGCTGTAAATTCCTGAGTGGCTAGGGAAATTCATGGCTAAAATCTGGCATTCAGATGTATGCACATTTGCCCACACTGTAAGAGTGGCGTGTGGGTTGATACCCGTTGTATGGCATACACATGGTAAGGTTCACTGCTAACCAGATAATGTGTCTGTGGCCCGGTGGAATGGCGCATAACTGTTATTGCAGATTTAACGGTCTTTAGATTTACAAACTGGCCAGAGTAAGTCATTGATAATACAACGACCCTCAGATACCTTCTTGGCAAAGGCATCAGAGCAGTAATCAATGACACACCAGAGCCAACACAAGGAATGTGTCCACTCAATGACAGAAAAGACAAGTGCATGGCCACAAAGGTCTAAAGGGTGTAATGTGGTCTGGAGGAGTGAACACACAGCGTGTGAAGAACGCTCCAAGCCCAACTTGACTACAGCAAATCTACTGCAGGATTACCATTTACTTGTCACACACTCACACCTATCCACGCACACGCTGTCGCACACTCTGACAGACACACATGTATGTGAATACACACACACACCTGCACGCACACACACACACACTTGCACACACACACACATACATACACACACACACACACACACACACACACACACACACACTTGCACACACACACACACATACACACATAACATACACACACACACACACGCGCGCGCACACACACACACACACACACCTGCACACACACACACACACACACACTTGCACACACACACACACACACACACGCACACACACACACACGCACACACACACACACACACACACACACACACACACACACACACACACACACACACACACACACACACACACACACACACACACACACACACACACACACACACACTGCACTGATGTGTACCTAATGTATGGTAAATGGAGGCCTGAAAACTACATAAACCAAAGATGCATGTGTAAGGGACATATATGTCAGGAAGTACGAGCAACAGCAGACCACACTGGCTTACTGGTGGAACAGAACCAGCAGCACAGCAGCTGATGTACAGGCCATGCCCATGCATCCACAGGCCCCTGTACGTACACACACATGCATACATACATACGTACATACACGTACATACACACACGCATACATACCTGCACTTTAATGCTACCCTTGACTTCGGTGGAACTTCCACTGACGGTCGCGGACCACTCCGATCTCCATCGCCCATTCCAGAAGTTGTTTGGGTTGTACTTGTGGTCTTCGATGCAGGCAGTCAGTTTGACTCCACCCCCCACTGCACTGCCGTACACAGTCACCACTCCATTGGGGTAATGGTCCTTGGCATAACTGGTGAGGGAAGCCTCCAACGCAGCCCTGTACGCCTCGGCTCGCTCATCAATGGAGGTCGGTCTCACATCACTCGCCTCCTTCTTCAAGTGATCGTATTTGAAGGTACGTTTTGTACGAGGATCCAGGAACCTTCCTCCGTCGACAAGGCCATGTCGACTAACGATAACTTGATCTTTTCCATCTCCAATGATTGCTGGAATGAATTGTTCCATGTTGTATTCGGCAAAAGCTTGCGACGCGCCGTCCTTCAGCAGTTGGTCGTTGGAGATGAGTGCGCGGACATCACTGAAAACTTCATTAAACTCCCCTGGTGGAGCATTGTGTATGAAGCTTGAGGCTATCTTGACCTTTTCGCTGTCTGAAATTGCGCGGGCCATGGTTATCTACCGTCTTCTGGTCACAAAAAGCTTGACGTTCCCACACTGAGAACAGCCCTCTTGAAAGAGGCGGAGTCTTGTCTCGTGCACGCAGAGAGTACTGTATTATATTGGAAATAGCTATATGTTGAATAACATTATATTGTATAAATGGTGGAATTTATATTGAAAGAATGTACTGTGATCAGGATTGCCTTTTATAGAAACACTAAGTAGCGGTCCCCAGTTCAAAACCATATGCAATTGGAATGGAAAATAACTTCCAAGTAGCCAAGCCTACGTATCTTCGCGCCCTTGCATGCTGCAAGTGGCTCAGCGAGTCAACGCAGGCAGTGAAACATGGGACTCCCAGTCCTAGCGTAAGTAACATCCTTGGCATGGTTTTCCCTCCGTAAACGCCTTTCCTTGCGCATTACACCTGCGCTACAACTGGTAGCCCTCTCGTCTCCTAGTGCACGCGTTCAGTATACGTACGTATGTACCGCGCAGATGGCATGGCACCCACAGTTCCAACGACTTGAGACGAGTCACTGCAGGCCGTACCCCCAAACGTGATGACGTAAGTAAACAGCCGATCATGACTTGTGACGTATGAAGTGTGTCGCCTTGCCCATTGCAGCCATTTCAGTACAGGAGATGCCATCAGACATCACGAAACCCACAATGTGCCAATAGTGTTTTGAGCATAACATTCTGGGGTCATTGGCAGTAAACATTGCTTGCCAAGTTGGTGAACGTTTGTCAACCCACAGTATCTTGTAGTAATTAAAGAGTACGACAGTGCCAACAGTTAGCTGAATGAGAAAATAAGAAGTAGAGAATCAGAAGTAAGTTGAACTGCCTCCCCCCCCCTCACACACACACACACACACGCGCGCACAAGTCTTCTCCATATCCTACTGATCTCCAAGCCCAGTACTTCTGCCTACACACAGCTTGCATCCCCACCCAAGCAAGAAAGAACCAACTTTACAGCTTGCTAGTGCGACAACTACACACTGCCGCGCGAGTCCCTCCTTGTTAAGATCACCCATAACCTGAACCTGGGATGTGTGTTCCACCCAAAGACACCCAGTCCACAGCGGCACCCTGAACTAACAGTACCTTTCGCAAGGGACAAGTGACCACAGACGGGGCAATTCAATCCACCAATTAGACCAAATTAGTGTGTACATCATTTCTCATTCATAATTAATCGTTGTCCTTTGTCCCATCTACACAGGTATGTATGCATTGTGCTTGCTACACATGATATATAACATTTTATTATGTGTCTATACAAACGTATGTGGGCATGCCGGCAACAAATGACAAATTGTGGGTGGGAATGTAATTGATTACTACAATTACCGAATCTGGCGTACAACGGAATAATGACTTCAGGTGTGGAATCCAGAGGTGCATATATAGGCAACCAGCTGCTGCGTCTATTGACTACACGTTTTTCGTTAAACATGCCTGTTATCTTCGGAGTGCATGGCCACATTTGCTGCAATGACACAGGTATAACATCACTCAATTATAAATCTTATAGTGCTAAATCAATACACATATTTTCAGCAACAGTATAACAAAATATGGGGTATGTAGTTCCAAGAAATTCTTCATCACAAATATACAAACAAACATATAATTATGTGTATACAAACATGTGCAATGTGATTGAGTTCAAAAGAAAAAGTCATTAGAAGGGTAAGTGGTTGGTGCACATCTGATGTTCTGTGGCGAAGCTGCACTGTGGCCGACAAAATGAGTAGGAGGGAAGGGGCTGGGGAGGCTCACAGATGTTGTGTCATCAACACAGACCCCAACAGGAGAGCTGCTTGTGGACATGCATGGTGAGAGGTCTGGTTTGTAGGATGGTGAAGGGTATAGGCTGGGCTGTGACGTGGCACAGGTGGTGCTGGGAGATGAAGACGCTGCTGGTACTTGTAGGCTGCAAACTGGAGAGCTTGCAACAGCAGTTGTATGTGTTGAGTAGGGCGGATAGGCCATTGGAGCGGTGTAGGGCAACTGACCCGGAACAGTGAAGCAAGGCATGCCGTTCTGTGCCCAGCAGTCGAAGGAGAGGGTGGGGTAGGAGGGAGGGATGGGCCATTGCACATGTGGTGGCACCGTTTGGTAATACGACTGCGGCTGTCCGCATGTGGCAGGTGTGGCAGTGGCATGGCTGTGATGGCTTGGTTCGAGGCTGAGCTGAGAGTGAGGCGGGGGCACCGGGCAATACTTCTTCTCTAGCTTGATGTCATCCCAATCGGGGAGTGCTGCTCCTGTTGACTTCCCTTTGTATTGACCAAGTGCCATTTTAGCTGCAAGCGGCATTGGTTTCAATTTTGGTCTGCTGTCAGCAGTATCCAGGACTTCGTAGAGATACTCGGGATGGCAGCAAAAGCGGTAGACAAATTTTTCTCCGTATACGCGCTGGATCAGCTTTCGTTCGTAATAGTACCGTAGGGAGCGACTGAACTTGTCGAAGTTCATGTTTCTGTGATTCTTTTGGTATCCCCACCATATCGCTATGGCATCTGGCTCGCTGATGCGAAACTCCAGACCAGATTCATCATCCGTGTAGTGTATGATATCGGAGTATCCCTCTTGCAGAAGGGCGTACAGAAATTGCCACAGCTGCATGCCTCCTTTACCTGTAGCGAGTAGGGACAAGGAAGAACGTCACTATGTGAGCTTCACTACACTGTGCTAGCTTCCTATCATCTTCCAGCAGTGTACAGATTCACGTCACTTTCAGCAGCACTTACGTTGAGGCAGTCGTACGCCACGAGGAAGGGAGACAGGGTCGTACATGCTCTGCTTCGCCGACGGTGCCCGTTCCAGTGCGACTTGCTTGGGAGACGGATTTGGGCTGAGTCCTTCTTCGGAGAGGGAGCGCTCCGAAATGGGACTGCCGTTCGTGCTGGGTGTCGACGTCGTGGGGGAAAGTTGACCAGTGGAGGGGAAGGGCGACTGTCCAGTCGCAGTTACAGGTTCCAAAAGCTGAGCGTCAATGGTCTGGTGATTCTCGTGATCGAGAGGGTTTAAAGCCTTCACCTGGAGGAGAAAGAGACGCTTGCAATAAAGGACATTGCACGCACAAACACACCGACTATACTGCACTACAGCTTGTTAGCGTACCAGTTGGAAGATATCGTCTTCTGCACGCTGAGTAGGCATATTGGTAACACGTTTTGCCATTCCTTTGTAGTAAGCACAGCAACAAATGCGAGGGCGAGTCCTTTTAAACAAGCCAGTTTGCGTGGGCAGTCGCCCACGCAAAACTGTACCGGATGTTCAACTTGCGTGGGCGATAGGCGGTCCCTCGCCCACACAAGAAATTCTTGAACGCACCAGAAATCCAATTAGAACTGTCTAACCCACGCATTCCGACCCTTCACCGACAATAGCGTTAGTATAGGGTTGCATTGAGTGGGTAGGAAACCTATTAAGTAGCCAACTTGTGCGTCATCAGGGGAGATTCACCACACAGGCAATTGAGGCATGCCTTGCCCACATACAGCAGAGCCACCATTTAGCCTAGCTCATATTCCTTTCTGGTAATTCAAACTATATCGATTGCACAGATTCGTTTTGCGCACTGGTTTTACACAAGAAATGCTACCGTCTTGGCTTGAACGATGTGATCTCGAATCACAAGAATGGTCAGTGACAAGACCAGTAATCATCTCCTACTAACTGTCAATGTGTACACCATCTCTGCATGCTTTATAATAAAAGATACTATGACATGACTCTCCTTTTGTTATTGTATAATATAGTTGATGGTTGTGCAAGTTTCCATGGCGAAAATCTCCAGGCAAGAGAGGACACATGATCGACCAGTGCTAGGAAATATTCCCCATTATTACACAGTGTTGTATGCAGCACATTCCTATGCATTCACAGTGTGTGATCACAGCACCGCTCACCTGCATGATCTAGACCTGGAATGGACATATATGGGCACACTTTGAGCTCAAGCGCACTTTTGCTGCTGCCTAGTAAGTGTGACACATGGGATGGTCCCATCTAGCATCGTCCTCCATGGCTCTTTCAATGAAGTTGTAGGAACAGTAGCAGTGTTCAGACTTGCAATTGGAGCAGTGTGTCAAATTTCAAGACCCAATTATGCTCTGAGGGGGAGAGCACACCTTGATAATCCATCTCAAAGCACATGTGTGTGTGCGTGCGCGCGCACACACACACACACACACACACACACACACACACACACACACACACACACACACACACACACACACACACACACACACACACACACACACACACACACACACAGAACCACAGGAAGTACACGGCCACATCATTTAGTGACATCTGGGTGTAAGACTGCACACATAAACTAATCATGTGTGCAGACGAGGTGGCACAGGACTAGGTTGCATATCTGGGGGGAGGGGGAGGCAATAGGTAGGAGTGGGTGGGTGGGTGAGATCAGGATTTACTGGGGGAGGGGGCTACACAGGTCAATACAAAGGGCATGGCATTCCCATTGCGTCTTGATCCTGAAAAGTAAACATGCAAGACACCTCCATTGCGTGGCTACAAAGTAGCCACCCATCATGGCATGATCATTAGACATCAATGCATTCATGTGTATGGCCTGTTCGCCAAAAGTTCACTTGATGAACTTGCAATAGGGTGGCTAACCAATGTGCAGTACACATGAACTTGCATGACCTCAAGCAGGTACCCTGATGTCATGGTGCGCATGTTGTTGACTGTACCTGGTGAATGTTTACACGTCATTATTAGCCACAGCATATGATTATGGCGGTTACGGTCCATTTGGCGGCTAGACTACAAAGGGGCCAGTAAAATTGTATTGGAGTTGAGGTTGTACGGAGCCTTTCCGGCAAGTGCGTACCCGTGCACTTGTGCGTCACACCAATTGTCAACAATGCAATTATGAAATATAAAAAATGGCCGCTGTCAGATGAAGGCGTTACTCCCGAACTGTGGTGAGCGTGTAAGCTAGCTTCATACTAGACGAAGACACACCAGGCATACATTCTCACTTGGAAAACTACAGATCGTTACTCGAAGTGGTCGAGAAAGAGCGATTTAGCTGTTGGCCGGAAAAATAAATTCTTTATTACTTCCTGTTGTAGCTGCAAGTTTATTATTATAGACAAATGTCTATGCTATTATATTTTCCGCCTTTCATCTGGCAAACTAATTCAATTTTTCTTATGTTTAGAACATTCTTCTTGTGATGTCATGTTTAAACAAGTGACCACTGAAAAGGGTTCAGCTTAGATTTTCCAACTGCAAGTATGAATGGGAGCCATGCATGAGTAGCTAAAGTGGACAGACAGGGCTGATTGTAGCTAGACATTTTTATAGTAATAGCCTGCCTGTAGCTAGTACATAGCACGGCAGTAGTTGTACATGCAGCATGCGTAATGTAGCACAATGTTAAACTTGTATGGGATATTGTAGTTTGTGTATGTAATGTGTGAGGAAGTTACACAGTGGCTAGCTATGTGTCGGGTGTATTAATGGTTATGCACGTACATACATATGGGGGAAGTTGCAAGATGAAAGGCTGCATAATTGCATACCTCTATTGACCAGTGATTGGCTATAGACACTCAATCACTAGACCAACATTGAATTGTTACACGTGATGTCTCATTAAAGTACAAGTATCAAAATTTGTTGCTAGGCAATACAGACGACGTATACAGGCAAAGAGAAACAGCTAAATTTGCAGTCATTCTTCTCATTTTTACTTCCCTGCAGAAACGAACCTCAAGATACGGTTGTGCTGTGACATCTGAGCGTGGAGTCCTTTGCCAAGATGTTTAAAAATGACACGCACCTGCCCTGTTGACCCTCCTCTCGGTCCACCATCCCAAGCTTCCACTAGGTAGTGGCAATGTTAGTGAAGTCTGTATGCATGTGTGCAACTGCCGTTTGCCATTGTACACTGCTGTTACTCACTTAATTGAATAAAGTCACGGAACCTCAGATCCTCGCACAAATTCTGATGATGTATGCACACACATGAGACTCCACATTTCAATGCTGCGTGATCAATTGCGATGTGCAATATGCAAATGGGACTAGAAACCATGAAATGGCTTACCTGACATACGCAGAGCTAAGCCTTGCCAAAGACACGATTCACGCGTTTAATTTAGGAGCTGTTGAATTGGCTATCAGACAAGGCATTATATTTGGTGCATTATACGTTTAGAGTTCTACATTCTGCTGTGAATTGCAAGAATGGGTGTATCTCAGTTTGGCTTTCTTTTGTGCGACGACTGTCTTGGTGGAGCTTACACGTCCGAGTATGAATGGCACCATGTAAGGTTAACAACTAGTGATGGGTGTGTGCTTTCTGTTTGGATGCTACTATTGTGACCCTTTGACATAAGTGAGGTTGCTGCCGGTCGATGAGTGAGAAGTGCATGCCACTTCATGGGATTATTCATCACGTGGTCTACATCTGAGGATTCTATTGCATGTGATGGAAGCAAGTTTGTTCTAATGTGTCTTCTAATTCTGTCTCTTTCATTTTCATCTTACAGCATTAGGCTGATCGATAGACAGCAACACAAAAGGTGTAATAGGTCATGGGCTTCTGCGTGTAATATTATTATAATGCATTGGTCTGTGGTTCTGCGTTGAGAACAAACAAGTGCTCCATGTCGTGATATCACCGTGTGCTCACATAGGATCATGAAAATCACATGATTGAAGACTTAGCCAAGACCTTCCACTTGCAGTGTGTCATATTCAAGTGAGTGGGTGTGTGGTGTGATGTTGGTCACGATACTGCACTTTCATTTTCAGCTGAAGCAATCAATTGGCTGTGCCGCATCCTGAGTGGCGAATTTGTGGCATTCTTGCAATGTTATGTACTTATTCCAGTGCATGTGAATCTGTGTGGTATGAGCCAGGGGCCTTAGTCATCATTTTCCAGACTCGTTTCAAATTTGTTGATTGTCTGAATGGTGAAAGTGTGAATATGTATGTCACCATGGACCATGGGACCATGGAAATCACATAGAGTGGTGTGGAGTGTGTGTGCGCATGTGAACGCCACTTTCAAGCAACCCAACACAGAAAACCACTCGCTAAGTACCTTAGCGAGTGATCTACAAAGCATACATACGTACCTACCTGTACTGTAGAAAGGAGCATTCACTCGTGAATGATGCCTGGAGAGGTACGACATGCAGTGTAGCACTTCGAGATACGGCTCACAGAGGTAGCCATCAAATGACAGTTAGCTCCACCCACCTTTGTTTGGTCTCTAGCAACGTACTGCCCATGTTCATTCGTACAAGCAAGTCAATGTGTGAATGTGACACTCATTCCACACAATGCAAGCTCATAATCAGGCACATACCACCCATACTGCACATTTTTGCTCCTAGATATATAGATACATACAAATGTACATACAGATGTGCATACAGATGTGCATACAGATGTACATACAGATGTACAGACAGATGTACGGACAGTGTAGTGATTTTGTAGTGCCAACATATGGTATGTGTTCAACGTTTTGCAAGACACAATCCCATGGCAAGGTCTTGGGTAGGACACCAATGGAATCTCCGTCCAAATCTTTCTAATTGGCTGGGGTCACAGGTTTGGAGGTTTCATATGTGGTATGTTATCACTGATCTTGCCGCAGAAATAACAGGTCCGCTTCCTTGCCTTCCACACTGCTACATACATTCAGGACAGGCGTGACCGGAAATGCCGCAATTTTTATTTTCACTGAACCATGTATGCTGACATCACAGCTTTTGTACGGAAAGATGATAGATCACAGTTTTTGATCACGAGCAGATACGTAGCATATTCAATCAATAACCACTAGCTGCAGGTCGTTTCGGCCATGTAGGCCTTCGTCGGCTGCATATCAAACTGATTCTGCTACGTGTATGCTCAAGATCAATTAGCTGGAGTTATCAGCAATGTAGCAGTGAGCAATATCATCAGCATATGGAAAGATTGTGTATCTTCTTATAATACATACACTATACACAGTGCAGTTATACAGTACTGCATGCATGTGTCCATGTGCACAACATTGTGCGTGCGTATGTTCATGCATGGTAGTGAGCATTTGTGAGGTTGAAATGGATTCTTTAAGCAAGCAGATGTATTTGTGTTATAAAATTTAATAGTCAGATTTACTGTGTCATTGGCTCCAGTACGTAGGTCTAGGCTCCAGTAGGTCTATAGTCAGTTGCACTTTGTAGGGCACATGTTGAGCATTAAACATGACAAGCTGACCCAACTGAAGAAGGCCTACTGGTCTTGAAGGAGCTGGCACTTCTTTACTGTACAGTGCATCTATATATACCATCCACTCTCAGTTTCACTGAGACATGGTGCTGGATCTCTGATCTATTTTGACTACACATGTACTGTATGGTCAAGTAGTTACCAACCTGAAGCCCTCCAATGCCTCAGTTGTTGTGTCTGCGTCAGAATGTCATGCCTGTTTGGTGTGCGAGCATGAGGCGCTAAGGAGCTGGCACTGCCTAACTGTACAATGGGTCGCTACACTCAGAGAGTCCACTCTCATTGTCATTTACAGTGAGACATGATGGAGATGTCTGACCTATTGTGAGAATATACTGTATGGTCAAGCAGTTACAAAACTGAAGCTCTCCAATGCCTCGGTTGTTGTGTTTGGGTCAGGAAATCGTGCCTATTGTCAGTAATCAATTGTGGATTGCACGGGTGACATGATCAATTTGGTAGCTATCAACAATGTAGCAATGAGGAATACCATCACCGCATGGAAGCCCTCACTTCAAGCATATGGAAAGATTGTGTACCTTATAGTACATATGTACACTATACACGGTGCAGTTGTACAGTGTATAGTGTACAGTGCTGCATGCATGTGTCCATGTGTGGGCCACATGGTAGGTAACAAAGAGGGATTTCCCTTCCCCTGTAAACCAATAGGAAGACACATGTGTAGTGTACATTGGCCAGCCAACTGCCCCCTCTGATAATTGCCCCCTTATGTCTTGGGTGCTTATCAATTAAAGGTTAGGAGGGTTCAGCTGGCTGGACTGGAAGGCACATCATACCTCATCTCATGGGGAGTACCCTGGAGGATACTCACACATTACTACAGCAAGGAACAACACGAGATCACTCTACTACTTTCTACAGTATAGATATAATTATACATTACAGCGATTGCTTTACAAGTTCTGTGGTTAGGACAGTGAAGCCCATTTGTCTGAGTTGGAACAACAGAAACCTCACACCTCTTCCTACAGTGCCCTGGAGGAGTGCTGTATTCTGTAATATTATGAATGGCCTGCACTAGAGCCATGTGCTTGTTGCACTGACAAAATGGTAAAAAATATTAAAGGATGGCTGCTGTCATCATTGAATGGACCTGTGTCATTCCTGCTGAATACTAAGCATCCTCCTTTCTGCATAGTGTCATATCCTGCCCGAGCAAGACAGCTAAGGCTTTGTGAGTGTTCCTGTAGGAGGTGTGTCGAGACATCAGACAGCTCACACAGTATGTCTGTTATTAGCTGAGACAAATTTGGATTCACTGCCAATACCAGTACCTTACTGTTGCATGACACACTGTTTGGACATGACCTGTGTGATGTTGTGCTGATATACAAATCTGCATCAAACTGTTGCTTTTCAATATGGCCTTTTCAGTCCAACCAACATGCCTGCCATTTGATATCACCACACACGGCTCTACAATACAGACATTAAGCAGTAACTTGCTTGATCTCGTCATAAAGCCTCATTGGTATATGCGCATATTGGGTGATCATGAAGCATACATACATACATACGTACGTACCTTCTGTATTGCATACGTACATACTATATACTTATATGTATTATTGAGTAGCAGACAGCAGGTTTTTAACTGTACAACAGTTGTGCTGTTAAAGAAGGCCTTGCCTTGCATCCAAGACGTTCTGCACAGCCGATCTGTTGTATGTTAGGTATGTGTGGTCATTTCCCCCACCGAAGCCATTTTTGTGATTCCTTGTTCACGTGGTCACGTGTGTATACAATATGTCAGTAGTTCCAGTTCCAGTTGTCTTTGATGGTGTGTACCTATAATGGGTAGAGGCATCAAGCCACACACACACACACACACACACACACACACACACACACACACACACACACACACACACACACACACACACACACACACACACACACACACACACACACACACACACACACACACACACACACACACACACACACACACACCTACATACACACACACACACACACATGACACACACCTACATACACACACACACACACACACACACACACACACACACACACACACACACACACACACACACACACACACACCTACATACACACACACACACACACACACACATGACACACACCTACATACACACACACACACACACACACACACACACACACACACACACACACACACACACACACACACACACACACACACAAACACACACATGACACACACACACCTACATACACACACACACACATGACACACACACACACCTACATACACACATACGCACACACACATGCATACACACCTACATACACACATACGCACACACACATGCATACACACATACACACACATATGCGCACACACATGCACACATGCACACACACACACACACACACACACACACACACACACACACACACACACACACACACACACACACACACACACACACACACACACACACACACACACACACACACACACACACACACACACTATCTTACAGTTGCTGATCAGTTGGTTGCTTCCTATGTGGTCGTTACTGTAATAATGTGAATGTCCCAAGGTAATCCCCATAACATGAAGAGTAAGAGAGGATTTCCCTTCATGTTTGTCCACAGGCATGTGAAGGGGAAAATCTCTCTTGCTTATCACGAAGCCATAGCCCTGAAGCAATGTGTTGTATTACAAATATGCACCATTTTTAGATGCTGTATGCATCCCAAATGAAATTTTACTGCTCCCGTCAGCACACTGTCCACTGTCCTCTAGTTGAATTCCTTCTCATCGCCATCCAGTCGGACGGCAAAGATACTTGAGTTTCACATTCCATATGTCCTTTTGCAGGCAAGTGTATACATATGTACAGTATGTGTGTACCTCTAATTTATGCAAATCATATTATACTGTAATGATATTAGATATGCTGTACTGAGCTGCCGCACCCACTACACAAGAGAAATTGTGTCTGTCTTATCGTAGTCCTGTATACAATATAAATGGGTGGGACGTGTCTAAAGATGCCTTTAGTGAGATTCATTATGGCTGAGATGTGTGTACCAGAGCCACCAACTTCCCTGTCTTCCACTACACCTCTGCACCACCACACTAGTCCATTGTTGAAGTCCATGTGATGGAGACAATGCCGTTATTGACACTGGAAGCTTGATTCTACATGTGGACAGAAGCGCGCGCGTGCACACACACACACACGCGCGCGCGTACACACACACACACACGTGCAAACACACACACACACACAAACACACACACACACAAACACACACACACACAAACACACACACACACACAAACAAACACACACACAGTGTAATGTTAAAACACTAGTAGCGCAACACAAATAATATTATATGTAGGGTGTGGCTTATCTTACATGCCGTGTTAACATAGTGTCTGACTTGAGAGCTTGTACACCATGGTCTTCTCTGACAACTTTGAAGAGGCCTGAGTGGCTAGGTTGATAGATAATATTATATGTACTTGGCTTATTAGACAGGTAATAGGTTATGAGTGTAATTCACATGTTTTACTTGATCAGTGAAGCAAGGTGCTTTGCTGTGGCTATGTCATCCAGAGTCACCTTTACAACATTATATGACGGACCAAGACCCTTGCAGTGGAACCTCTCACCATTTGCACCCCCTTGCGTTTACCACATGCAACATGAGTCTCTACCACATCAAACAGCACCTCTGTTTCAGAAGCCTTTGAATATTAATCAGTGTGCAGACCCACAGCTCTTACATCACAACCTAACAACCTATTACCATTGTCCCAGTGTTTTGCTGTGGTCTTTAGTACAAAGGGAGACTTGGGACACCTTGCACTTAATGACCCCACCCTTGATGTGTCTTACAGTAATTCCCTCCCTTGAAGTCCCCGGGGTGTGTGTAGACTATAGCTATACGCCTATACCTATGTTTAGCTCTTATGCGTATAAATTCATTCATTCTGACAATGTGAGCAGATGGAGAATAAAGTGCAATAGAATAGGCCCAATGGGCACACAAGGGATGACCAGTAAGGGCTCCAAAGAGTGCTGTGCCCTCTGAAATAGGCTAGAGAACACTGCTATTGCCCCATCTTTAGTGAGCCAGCACATGTGTTGGTGAAAGGTGAGAGCATTCACACAGCCTCAACTTAGAGATGGTTACATACGTATGCAGCCAGGCACTCAGGAAAAGAAGTGGCCCTTCAAATTTCCCATTAGTCTACAGCGTTCTCTCTAGGCTGTTTTTGGTGGGTGCTGCACCCCCCTATTGTCCAAATATACCCCCCTATCAGTGTTTCAGAGGCTGCTTCACCCCCCATAAGAGTCATGGGCATTTATAGCCGATCTGTATTCAAAATTATTAGCAAACAGTTATACACATGCAAGTACACAGCATTCAATTGCACAATAGTGACGCATGCGGAGGATAGGGGCTGGATTCGAGACTAGTGCTTTGGACTCCACCCCCCTGCACCCCCCTATTTCAAAATTCTGGCGAGAACACTGTTAGTCTAGCAAGCTTCTAGAAATGTTGACTCACTCATGCTCATCACTGTGGCATTTTATACTGATCTCAGAATCTTTTCATTGTAAGCATATGTACCATTTTGATGTTTGACAATCTTTGGATCTTTGCCAATGAGTACAAGTTAATCTGCATGTACGTGCGTATGTACGTACGTAAGTATATCAAAGCCGGTCCTTTCACTTCAGTTTCAGACAATCAAATGTACTCCTATTTGACAATCACAAGTGTCTCTGATCAAATCACAGATGTGCCTAATGCATTAGCTCCATACCACAATTTATACAGGTAACATAGTCACTGTATTGGTTTTCCTGTCTGTTGATAGAGCGTAACAGCAATCGCCTAGCCAAGAGTTGCACAATGCCTTTGTTGAACCCAGTCAATGACACAATGCCAGACTCCTGTCTGCAGTGTTGCATTAATGTATGCCATTTGCACATGACCTCTTCCAGTGATGTCATAGTGGAGATAACCTGAGCAGATAAGTTATATTTAATAATACTTTGTAGCCAACCAAAGTGTATAGGTACCTCTATGGGTTGTGTGATGACTTCATATGTGCATTTGTGCCAATTCAATCCTAACACCTACGCATGATACCACAGAGTTAGTTCTGTGATTGTAGCTACTCCTCATTCCAAAACCAAGCATCAAAGAAGGCATGAGTTGATATCATATTTTGACAGTTCTCGTGATCATTCATGCGGCAAAAACATGCTGGAAGGAGGCAGCATCCAGTCTGCTTCTAGAGCCAGCTGGTAACATTATCCTTTATTTACGTATTGACTTCCATGGGAACTGCCATCTGTACTATGTCAAGCTAGCTGGATAGCTTAACAGATCATAGATACAGGTCGCCAAAGTTCAAATGGTTGCTAGGCAGGCTTCGTGTTATGGTCTTGATAGTGTCAGTGAGATTGTCTCATGTCGTTGTTTCTGAGTGACTGTAGCTACAAATGTGTGGTCATTCTATAAACATCTCACCTTGTTGTCTACAGTAGTTCCAAATTCCAACTACGTAATAATCTTAGTCAGACAAGGGAAGGAATTTAAGCGTAATCCATGTGGGACAAAGTTCTTTGTTTGACAACAAGGCATTAGGCCCCAATTGGGCCTTCTTCAGTTGTTAGTGCAAAGCAGATCGGGACTTCTAACAACTAAAGAACGCCCTATTGGGGACGAAACGTCTTGTTGTCAAACAAAGAACTTCGTACCACGTGAATTACACTTAAAATTCCTCCTCTTGTCTATTTTAGACGTGGTAGTGATTCTCTTTTCTATCATAATCTTACTTCTTCAGACTCGGGAGGCAAAGCCTACACAGTGAGGGTACACTAAAGCTGGTCTCCCTAATGCTGGCTCTGTGTATGTAGGGGTATGCTAGAGTTGTGATGTTTTGTATTGATGTCACAGAGGCTCATTGCTACCTATAACAGCTACATTGTTATCTTGAGCATGCACAATTCAGCCTCACGGGCCTTTATCAACTGTGTGTACGTACTTGCGTAACAAGACAAGGGTGTTTTGTTCATCACTATTGTGAATGTTAGCCACTATTGACAAGTTGGACCACAGAAGACAGTTTATTGTCATCCGTGTTGCATTAAGGAATTAGCAAAATTAAAATGACTGTCACAAATTTTGAACACCGTTGATGAAGGCCTACCGGGCGAAAACGTCCGGTATCAAGGTAGTTGTTGTTGATTTGCCTGTTACTGTTCTCTGTAGTAGCATGGAGGCCTTTTGTCAGTGGGTGCAGAGTGTTGAATACTCTCTGGTACGCTACATATATGTACGTGTGTGAATTACGTACATTACAACTGCATACAAATAATTAGGAGCAGTTCATGGCCTCCTTTAATTCATTCAGTGCCTGCGCAAAGGAAGAAGCACATGAGTGGACGTGGAGTACAGTTTGCGACTCTGCAAGTATGTATAAACTGCACATGCATCAATGCATCACTTTACCCGTGTATATAACACATAATAGCCTAGTGGTCACATATGTCTGTCTGTCTGTCTGTCTGTCTGTCTGTCATTCTGTCTGCCTGCCCGCATATGATGCAGATTGTACCACAGTACAGTAAACTACTTTGGTAGCTGGGATTGAGCGGAGTGTTCACATGGTTGCTACAGTGAGGACCGTACGCAGCAGTATGCTTAGCCAGTGAAGTTGTGTATGTGCAGTATGTTGTATGTGTTACTTCTTAGCAACCACCAATTGTGGTCTGTGACTTCTTAGCAACTACCAATTGTGGTCTGTGGTGTTGACACAGTGGTACAGGCTGCACAGTTGGCTGTTACCATAACACTTGAAAGACCTAATCTATTAAGCCGTGATATACCGTGTATCAAATTGATTTTAACTGACAACTTAATTAGGTCAAAGGGAAAGTTGTAATTTGTAATTTTCCTCCACTGTACACCCACTGCACTGGTTAACTTATTCAATATGCCCGTAGTTGCTGGTGTCACCATTTTGACCATCCACAAGGAGATGTACCTATAAACCAATACAGACATTTGTCTGTCGGAGGGGTGGTCCTATTGAATATACATACACTATGAATTTCTTTCTGAGGCAGACAGGTGTCTGTGTATGCCTCTGTATAATATGCTGTGGCTAATTTACAGTATCTGGATTATCCTTTGTGTAATTAGCATATGGCCTTTAATTAATATTATGTACATATGCTAGTTACGTGCGTGTCTCCGGCACAGA
>OX465038.1:5121185-5136185 GCA_949841015.1 Aplysina aerophoba
CAACAGTTCCCCTGTTCATTACCCAGGGAAAGCGCATGGCGCACCTCTGTCTCTGCAGTTCATGCTGTTTCTCAGCTGCACCTGTGTAGCTCCAACTTCCACTGGGAGGTTTAACACAATAGTTTGTAATTAATGGCAGGTGTCACCGTGCTCTAATGCCAGGTCAACAGCTGTAGTGGATACCGTATGTAGCCTAGGAATGTGACAAGATGCATAATTGGCAAGGTCATGACTTGGCCGTGGTGACTCTCGTAGCATGCACGTGCACAGGTGCAGCTTCATAAAGATAGACCAAAATCAATCACTTTTGTGTATGTGCTAGTGAATAGGCAGCCTGTGCTGTACATACCTATGCAGGACACCTAGGCACAGCATAGGACATACGTACTTTTTTCAATGACAATTGCACTTAACACCTTGAACTATGTAACCTCATATATTTTTACATACGTACTGTCCGTATGGGTACTGTATAATTATACAGGTCAAGTACGTACGTATATGTGTACATTAGACCCTTCAACCTCATAGGCAGGGAAGGTCTAGCAATCTAGGACTTTGTACGTTGGACAGTCTAGTGGTCTAGACCAGAGCAGGGTAGTCTAGCAGTCTAGACTTTCTTAGGGAGGGTCTAGTGGGTCTAGACCAGAGCAGGGTAGTCTAGCAGTCTAGACTTTCTTAGGGAGGGTCTAGTGGGTCTAGACCAGAGCAGGGTAGTCTAGCAGTCTAGACTTTCTTAGGGAGGGTCTAGTGGGTCTAGACCAGAGCAGGGTAGTCTAGCAGTCTAGACTTTCTTAGGAAGGACGGTCTGCGTAGTGGTGTAGCCCTTCACCTATATATGGTTTGCTAAAAGATGTTCCTAAACGATGTCATATAGACTCATTGCTTCGTCAGTTACAAAACAGTTTTGTAACTGACAAAGACCTTCGTGGTTGAAACGTCTTACATGCCAATTACTGCCTAGCTACGTGTTGGCTCGAGAAGTAATCGCTCCTCTATGTTCGTAAACACTAGCTCAAACCCTGTGAGCTATCATGGGCTAGTCTTTATCTTTTAGCAAGAGCCTCCCTAGCCACTCAGGACTTTACAGCAAGAGCCTCCCTAGCCACTCAGGACTTTACAGCAAGAGCCTCCCTAGCCACTCAGGACTTTACAGCAGAGAATATAGTTGTTCATACTTACTGTATATAGGAAGGCTGGTGCTGAAGACACAGGCTTCCAAGCACTTCTCAGTACCATAATTTAATTACTGTTGTATACTCAACAGAGTACCATTGTTGACCATAACTCTATGTAGTAATTGTAAGCATCACTTTGAATGGTGTCCCTGTACATGGTTACCATAGTAACAAGTGGAGTAGCATGTTGTGGTTCCGATGGAATGTGTGATAACATAGTCTCCCAGCAAATCACCAATGAATGTGTGTATTTGTCGCCTGTGCCCCCGTCAGCTGTCAGGTGGAATGCTGACCTCGTAGGTCTTGGACTAATTCTGGTTATGCATGAGGAGGAGAACAACCAAACCAGTTGCACATGCAGTTGTGAGTCACAGGCAGGGATGTGAGCATTCTGCATCAAATAGCCAGAATGACACCATACCAAACAGTTCGCAGCGGTCACATCTGACATGTCCGAATGTACATTTGTTCACACGTTACCATGGTTCACATGCTCCCATGGTTCACACGTTACCATGGTTCACCTGCTCCCATGGTTCACATGCTCCCATGGTTCACATGCTCCCATGGTTCACATGCTCCCATGGTTCACATGCTCCCATGGTTCACACATTACCATGGTTCACATGCTCCCATGGTTCACATGCTCCCATGGGTGGTGGTTTGCGTGCAGGCGGCAGCCCGACCACTGGCACGGTGACAGCAACTGCACCAGAGTATTTGACATGGGCGTCTGAGGTCCATGACGCACATACATCAGTATTCATGTGAATGTGAGGTACATGCAGTACACATGGCAACCGAGGGTAGTTGTAGCCTTGCCCTATAAAGGCAGCTTGTATACGTATATGTATACTAAAATGTTTGTATACTTCCAACATGAGCAAATGAGGACTCTACCATTTGTGTGGAGCTGTTCCGTAGGTACTGTTGTTTCACCTTGCAGTTTACATTTCTCACCTTAATGGGCCGGGCTTCAGTCCGAAATAAGATCAGGTGTACAAACAACAGAACCCTCACAAAGCAACAGCTGTGCTCGGCCAGGCAAAGCTTATGCTCAACCCAAGAAGACATGTAAGACTCATTTGGGTTTGTTGAGTCTTAACCTAACACTGCGCCCTATTGCACGCCATTAGATGGTGTACATTTCTTGTGACGTCTACTGCATGTGCCCAAATATTGCGTTCTCCTATCACAAGAATGTGTCGATTTTTTACTATGCTGTTTAACCATATTTGAGGCTCTCTGACGCTCAAGGGTAGGTGGATGTTGCACCAATCCAGGGTTAATCAGCCATACTTGTGCAGCACTGAACAGTGGGCCACTGTACACGCCAGGTAAGAGGATGCTGTGTGGGTACAGTGTACAATACAGGCATTCACTGTGACATCCCTTTGGTGTGCTTATGTGTACAGTTGTTTCAGGGTTTCTTGTTCCGGTCGCATATGGCACCCTGCAATCGCTCATGCATGCGATTAGAGCATTGAAACTGCAGAGCCTCACGTGCATTCCAGCAAATGAAACTCTGCCATTCCAATACTTTAATCATGCAAGTGATTGTAGTGTGCAGTGTGTAATTGGGACAAGAACCCCCGAAATGATTGTATACGTACGTATGTGATTGTATATGTATGTAATTATTTTATATAATATATAATTTAAATTGTATATAATTATTCTTTGCTTGTACAATGCAGTGGTTGCCCCCTGTAAATTGCTAGCTGCTATGGTAACCTCTTACTTTGACTCGCTTTTCATTTCAAAGGTCAAAATGGGACTGGGTACAAGGCTACACTGCCAGGTGCACCACACATCATTATACATATAGTGAGGCTGTAGAGATGTGCTTGAATGTCCAGACATGTCATTCGTTACTTCCTCAGACTGTAGATGATGTTCTGCAGTAAAAGTGACTGAAGTGCTTCTTTTGTTGGTCATAATTTGAGATCTGGTCTTGGGCATGGGCCAATTTTGACGATCCCGTGTACACTCCCCTGTGATGCCACTAGGTACACAGACAGAATCATGGGGCTTCAATATACACACCAACACACACCCATCCATCCACACATACACACACACAACACAAAACACATGCGCACACACACAATGCGGGTGCACGTGCACGCAATTGTTACGTACTGTGTGTGGGTATGGCATCCCAGCTAGCATGACTGTGTGTGTGTGTGTGTGTGTGTGTGTGTGTGTGTGTGTGTGTGTGTGTGTGTGTGTGTGTGTGTGTGTGTGTGTGTGTGTGTGTGTGTGTGTGTGTGTGTGTGTGTGTGTGTGTGTGTGTGTGTGTGTGTGTGTGTGTGTGTGTGTGTGTGTGTGTGTGTGTGTGTGTGTGTGTGTGTGTGTGTGTGTGTGTGTGTGTGTGTGTGTGTGTGTGTGTGTGTGTGTGTGTGTGTGTGTGTGTGTGTGTGTGTGTTACATGTGCATTTGTGTATGTGCTTGTATGTATCTGTAGTCGGTGTCTTGTCGCTATCGTGGGTAGTAGATTCTAACAAATTTTGTCCATGGGTCATGAATAGGTGTTGAATGTCATAACCTATGGGGTGGTTTGCCCTTGGGTATAATTACATCAACTTGTAGCTTATCCGCATCCACTTTCACTTGTAATTCACCCTATACAAGGTAGTACGTATGTACAACTTGTACTAGTATATAATGTAATTATTACTACATGATGTAATTGAATTTTCCACCTTAACGAAGTCATGCACTAACAGTAGTGCGTGTGTACGCAGATGCATGCAGACTGTTCCTATGTACGTACAGAAAGAGAGGGAGAGGGAGAGAGAGAGGGAGAGAGAAGAGAGGGAGGAAGAAGGAACAAGGGAGGGAGAGAGAAAAGAGAGAGGGAGAGAGAAAAGAGGGAGGGAGAAGGAACGAAGGAGGGAGAGAAAAGAGAGAGGGAGAGAGAAAAGAGGGAGGGAGAGAGAAGAGAGGGAGGGAGAAGGAACGAGGGAGGGAGAGAGAAAAGAGAGAGGGAGAGAGAAAAGAGAGAGGGAGAGAGAAAAGAGAGAGGGAGAGGGAGAGGAGAGGGATAGATTCACTGTTTGCAATTTAATCTCTTTCTCTTCCTTCTCCTTTTCATTGCAGCTCAGTACCATGACCCAGTACAGGAGAATTATCTCGTTCAGTGAGCACGCTTCCTTTGAAGCAAGAGGAACTGAAATACAATATGATGAGGTGCACAGTAAGAATGTACCACACACACCACAATACGTACGTACATGCGTGTCAGTTCCTCAGGTGAGTAAGTCTAATGATGTATACAACTGATATACTGATGAGGGCATATACATGTACGTATGCATGTATCTCCAGTATACACATATGCAATAATGTACAGTGCAATATTAGAAATTGTATGTATTTGTATGTCTGTACATGCCTATCCAGTTACAGGTTAAGGGTTCAATCAAGTCCTGTCTGTTTAGAGATGTGAATGGAGGTCAAAGGTTAAAGAGTATTCACCACTGGTAGTAAATCAATTGATGTTCATTAGCACCTATTGCTATAGATTATAACACAGTTTTCTACCAATGGCAAATTGCTACTTGTACACCACACACATATGTACTACGCCCACTTTAATATAGTTTAATTGATAGCACTAGTTGGCATACGGCAATCTTATGGAACACAGTAAACATCAGTATAACTGAGCAGAAGCATTCATGAAAGAGGTGCTGACTGTTGTGCCTCGTCCACGCAGACTTCTACCAGTTAGGGTCTTGCAACAAGTATGAAGATGAACAACCAGCCTACGCCATACACACCCACATAAACATACTTGTATATATTTATATACCACAGCCAGAGCTGGCTATGTACATGGTACTCATTCAGTGGGTGAGCCACCAGGAGAAAACAAGACAGTTGCCTTGGGCCCGTGTTGGCAGCGGCTACAACAGCCCCTTCTCCCTAGCTATACACCTCCCCTCCCGCCGCCCTGTGCAATAGGTGGTACTCTTCTGCATGGTGGACGTGCAAGGGCCATATGTAGATGTAACAGCATCACAATATCTGGCTCTTGGCCATCAAGTTCCATATCATTCTCTGGACTCAATGATTTATATGTAGCTAGTGTTTCTTGCACAATCAGTGTTATACACTGAATGGAAAGTGCACACACTATATAGCACCTACAAGAGAGGGGGGTACATGCAGCACCTACAAGAGAGGGGGGTACTTGCAGATTGTATAAAGTCTCTGGCCGCAGTGGCTCAGCGGCTCACAGGTACTAATGACTAGACTTGTACCCAGACAAAACCAAACTTTCAACTTCCAGATGCCAGACCCGTTGGCTGCAGACTTGTCACTTTTTGGGCCTACTCACTTGGCTTCTGTACCAACTTGGACACCACACATACCCCCCCACACACACACACATGCACACAAACACACACAAATGCACTCAAAAACCGCGGTGACAGAGGATGATGGATGCATGTGCATTGCAGTTGTCTCTGATGACAATTGACAAGGTTTCTGGTTCAGTTGTCACTGCAAATCTCTCTGTCTGTGGATATAGCGTCCAATCAGTTGCTCCACTGGTCTGGTATGCGTTGGGTTCTTCTCAGCTCTTGCCTACACTGACAAACGTATGCATCACCATATGCATCCAATGGTGCACTGTACTGATCTACATGAGAATGGTTTTTAAAATCCAACCAGAAATACCTGACTATCTATAATATATTATTATGGTTTGAAGCTTGTGCCTAAAGTTTGCTGCATGCCCATGCACTTTTACCATTGTGCCAAGCAACCTGTTCATATACGTAACACTATACACGACGTTGAACCCAACTGTGTATATACTGTGTAAGCAGCAGGCTCGAGTTGGCACGCACAGGCCGCCTATGTGCTAGTGGTTGCTGTGTCATATACATTAATGTCTGTGTGTAGTAAACAAATGTATCTTTAATGGTCTTATTTATACAATGTTGGCTGTGGTGCCAGGTACAAAGTGTTATTAACCGAGGGTCAAAGGTGCTGAAGGAATTGGATGATTGTCTAGTACCAATCAAGCCAAGTTGCTATGTCCCTTTGTAGGGATACCCTGCAGCCTGACTGGAGCCTAATCTGACCTTGTGGTCTTACATCATGTGGACCCGCATAAGTAATGTACATTATATGGGTGTATATAGACCAGTAATACAGCTGTGTTGGGACATGCCAGTAATACAGCTGTGTTGGGACATACCAGTAATACAGCTGTGTTGGGACATACCAGTAATACAGCTGTGTTGGGACATACCAGTAATACAGCTGTGTTGGGACATACCAGTAATACAGCTGTGTTGGGACCTATATAGCAGTAATACAGCTGTGTAGGGACCTATATAGCAGTAATACAGCTGTGTAGGGACATACTAGTAATACAGCTGTGCAATTATATAGACACGTGTATGTATGTATGTATATGGACTTGCATTGTATCTGATTGGCTGGTGTGAATTTTGCCTGAAAATATAGTACCTGTTAGTAATTTAGTGAGCTAAATCTGATGACACGTGATTTAGAACTCACTGCCTCAATATACACACATTGTGTTTGATGTGTAGGACGACATTACCCCTACATATTATATACACTCTTGTGATTACCCCTCTTTGGTCATTTTGCATAGCTGTGTAGTTAGTTACATTTTGTGAAGGGGAATACATTTCGATAGACTATTTGAATGCTATCCAATTGTGACATGTTATACCATTTTTGTATATATTTCTGAATAATATAATTCTCTATTGTATATATGCATATGTATACATATAGCCATATTTGCACTGTACGTACATGTTGTATAATATAGAATATATAATGTATATGCATCAACCACATCCACTTACATGTATACAGTTAGCTATTATATATATATATATATATACACAGCTGCTGTAAGTGAATATTTAACCCTTTCTGATGCAATTTATTTACATCATCATTGGTTTCCTGTATGGCATCATTGGAATGACATGTTCTGCACTGTAAGGAATATTCACTTTCAACTTCCCCAAGCTCTGGTAATATGTCAGTTGAGGTAATAGGGCAATGTACACACACATACACATAACATACACAGTACGCATACCAATATACATAATATAAAAAGTAGAAAGCTTGAAGATAGGTATAATAATAATTGTTATGAATTGAGTGTGTAAAGCAAGAAAATGCAAAAGAACTTAAATGTTCAGTATAGTTGTGTTAATTATAAATAAGTCATTAAACACTCAATGAATTCAATCTTTAATTGTAATACAAATGTCCAGTGGTGCCGTAATCTGGGAGGTAATAAGGCATCTGACTGGCTGATGTGAAGGGCGATGAAGTGGCAGGTTGAGCAACACTTGTTACCATAGGAACCCCTGGATTGCAGAAGGAGGAGGTCTGATTGTACCCATATACCTGTGGCTCACAGGGATAGCCAGCGACAGTAGCTCTGTTGGCAGCAGCTGTGTAACCCCAGCTGTAGGGTGGTTCAAGCATTGATTGATGCACCGCAGAGGAGGGGTATCCCCATTCTGAACCTGCAGGCGAATACGGGGACGAGGGGCTGATGTGCCTTGGGTATGCCTCTCTTCCATAGTTGAGCGATGGTGCGCTGTAAGAGTGTGTTTCAGGCATGGTGGGCAGTTCAACAGACGGCTTGACATAAATCGGAAGGGCATTCATCTCGATATTTTGACTGTAGGGCAAGGATGTGAGTTGTTCTGCAGACACTGCCCTCATCATCTGTCCTCCAGGAGAGAGCTGGAGACCGCCACCCAGCAGGCTTTGGTTCTGCTCCATGGCTCGCTTAGCACTTTCTGGCATTTCCTTCAGCTTTGGTCGTGACTCAGAGTTGCCCAGGGCCTCATAAAGGAACTCGGGGTTGCAGCAAAACCTGTACACATAGCGTTCACCATTGACTTTCTGAATGATCTTCTTGTCATAGTAGTATCGTAGCGAACGACTCAGTTTGTCATAGTTCATGTTAGGCCTGTTCTTCTGGTGTCCCCACCAGATTGCCACTGCATCGGGCTCAATGAGACGAAACTCTAGCTTGGAGTCATTTTCTGTATATTGGATGATGTCAGTGAATCCTTCTTCCAAGAGAGAATAGAGGAACTGCCATAGCTGCATGCCTCCTTTTCCTGAGACAAAGGGAAGAAACAAGAACGATCACTTGCATGCATCCTCTCACTCTCCCTCCCTCACTATTGCATGTGTGTATATGCTTGTAGTATTATATTTTAATACATTTAGCTCATCAGCACACATCATTCATTAGTTACTAATGCTATACATCATGCACATAGCTATACACGAAATCCGCTCACTTTGCGGCAGTTTGACTTCTTCCGGTATCTTATTCTTCAGACTAGGTTTGATGTCCACGAATCCTCCCTTGTCCGAGGTGGCCGACTCTTCGTCGCTACTCGGAGAAGATACGGGGGTATCAGCAACTGAGGAGCCCCTTAGGAAGTCGCAAAGAAAGGTGGTGGAATCATTTAGGGTAGGAGTAGCTTCTGATTTCGATACCTCCGTTTCGCCTCTCTTCCCGCCAGAAAGCGAAGAAGTGGAACCGAAAGGGCTTCCATTCGTCCTGTAGCTGTCTGTTGGGGATGGAAGTGAGTGGTCGAAAGCCTGGGGGTTGGGAACACGAAGTGTCGATGTCCCGTCTACCTTTTCCTGCTTCAGAGCTGCGGTCTGGTAACCAGGCGCCGTTGTGTCGTAGGCTGTATTGAACGAGTCACTACGAAGCTGGAGAGAGTGAATGAGAAGAGAGAACAGATCGTAAGATATTAATATCAAAGCTGCAGCTGTGTCTGCAACTGAAGTTAGTCCCCTCGTAAGAAAGGGGCGAATATCGCCCAGAGGGGGTAGCTATATCATATGCTCCTCCCTTACCAAGCGATCTAGCTCCTGCACCCCTGTAGGTCCGGTGACGCTGAAAGGTTCCATGTAGGCCATGTCGTACTCACACTGTCAATGTAAAGCGTGCAGCAAATAAACACACAAGCACGGTGTATACCCTACTGCAGATCAGCATCTGGTCTTTATATAGCCCGAACCCTACCCTAAGATGACGTAACGCCCCCGCTTTTTGCCGCGTGGGTGACGTAGATAACGATACGCGCGAATTTTTCGCCGCATAGACGCTTAGTGTCACACCCAAGCTATTTGCGGTGTTAGAACAATATTGTTTAAACCTACTCGTAATACCTCGTACATGTTAGCTGTTAACTGTATTAATGCACAAATGATGATAAGATATGAAAAAGATATGATATGATATGACTATAACTGGATGTATATTTCTGCTGTCTACTCGGAACTTGTGTGTGTAACCTGTTGTATATAATATGTATGTGTAACCTGTTGTATAATATGTATGCTGTGTGTAGATAAAGTGGAACACCTCTAATTAGTAAGGATTGCCAGATTATGCCGGTGTTTATTATGCTAGCTGTTTCAGTACAGGTTGCAGTGTGTAGGCTGTTGGGTGCATGCATACATGCGTGGTTGAGAATGTGTGCTATGCATCTAGACCCACACATACATGTGACCAGTCAAAGACATGCGTCACTACAATGTGTAGAATGTGCTCATACCAAACTGGGCACAGGTGTGTGTATGTACATCCGCCCAAGAGCTTTGGGCTCAGTGCCTCTATATTATATATATGCACTCGATTGTGACCATTTATACCACCTATGCTATCTCACCTCGTATAAAAATGTAGTTCTGGACTACAAACTGCCACCTTTGCCCATATCTCGTTGCATATGCATGCACCAGTGATTCACTTCAAAAGCACCAATCAATTAAAGCCCAAGCTCTACTAGGAAAGAAATCAATAAATGCCCTTCCTCCAGCCTTGCAGTGACCTAGGCTGGTAAAGAGGCCATAACGTTAAACACATTTCAATTTACTCTTACTCAAATTCACATTCTGAGAACAAAGGGTGTTAACTGAATTTGTGTGTAATGACTGAAATTGATTATTAGCAGATAATGATAAAATTTGCTTACACTGCACTGCTATATATAGGTGCCTGTGCACCTGCCTGATTATAGCATGTTATCTATTATACGTATAATTATGGTATATACATGTAAACACAAGCATCATGTGCCTCACACACATAAGGATTCCATTGAACTAATGAGTAATTTGCGCTTTAAACAGGATAGCTGTGCAGCTAGCTCAGATTTGCAATCATTGTGTGATTCCATCCATATAAGGTAAGTGAGATAAGATAGACTTGGAGCTAAAAATACTGTCAAATTGAAAACTGCAGCGACGTCAGGGAGAATGCTGCTTGCCTGTTGCACACTCAAGATACTATGAAATGTATAGTATACATATATATATATACGTATGTTAATTGGGCCATGTGTAAGTAAGACTTCAGCTCTATACCAGCCATATATATATTTACCTTGGCATAATGTGCCTTGGTAAATCTGGTGTCTTGGGCATGCATGTTGGCCAAAGACATGCCTATAGTATAATATTATACATGCATATAGGCCATACTTGGAAACTATATATATATGAGTTTCATGATTAAAATTTATATGATTCTATACAGCCATGCATGTACGTATATATAATATTATATACAAGAAGATTTACTGTACACAAAATACATACAGCAGTGAGATGCTGACCATTATGCTAAAGTCTCACCATTTAGTTATTATTGTATGTTAACATGCAGTCAGTTACGTATATATCTATACAGCCTCCATCTGTGAGCAAATGGAGGCTGTATATATATACTGTACTTATCTCACCTCTGTGTGAATGTCCCCATTCCAAGATAAGTAGCTAAAACTTTATAACTGTTGCAATTATTGGGTGCTGTGCATTCTGCCCCTCTTATTTCATATGTATATGCAATGAGATGTCTGTGATTACATGAACCCTACATGTACATGTGACAGTTCAAACAAGTTGTCCAATGAGAACATTTATTTCCATTACCGAGCAAAGGAAATACCTAACAAGTTACTTAATTATTATTTAATAATATTACAATGCTTCATACATACCTACACCCACCAAATCCCAAAAATGCAACAAGGAATATGTGAGAAGCTTTTCTGTAAATGATATGAGCCACTTGAATCAGTCTCGCTTCAATTACGTATAGTAAGAGACCTGCATACATTCCAGCCTTAGCAATATGGTGTGTGCCCAATTAATTCACCCCAATAAAGTTATTATAACATCATGTCCCACTGAATGCATGCAAGCATTACTTCCCCTTTCTATGTGAAGTCATGTTCTCCAGTTAGAGTACTCTGATAACATTGTAGCCTATGCACCAGAATCCAATTGTACTGTACATTCATTATATATGCTAAGTAATGTGCTGCCCATACTTATATTCAGTTTGCATATATTACATACATACATACATACATACATACATACATACATACATACATACATACATACATACATACATACATACATACATACATACATACATACATACACACATACATACGTAGCTAGATGCTTATGTACAGTACATACACACACACAAACACACACAAACTAGAAGGTAGACACAGTATGGACCTCGAGGAATTGGAATGGCTTTATTCTCAAGCTATCCCATTCTCCTGTGGTATATATATATATATATATACATGACAGTATGTATACAGACTATGTCGCTGGAAGGTCACTGCAGACAGACCTATACGTACCACAGTCTGTGGTCAGAGACCCGGCTGCATTTGTATTCAACCACAAGTGACCACCGAAGCCTTACCACTGTGAGGTATACCATAGATTAATCTATATGGGTACACTAACACACCATACACACGGGAGATAACTGGAGTGTTTGGTTCGGTTGCATATCTTGCTGTACATGTGCACCAACCAACACTTCAACAAAGAAGGCCTTGCATACACATCCCACAGACAAAAACACCAACAATTACACAAACACACACTGACATTGTCATGTTACGTACCTCGTCCAGCTGTATGTATTGCATAGTATTACACATAAAATATATGTGCATACGTATACGCAAAAAGCGTACAGGGCATGTGATAATGTGGCACTGTGTACCTGCCCTAAGGCATGTATATATACCCAGCATTCTGCAGACCGCATTCAACGTGCCATACACAACCGCACAAGTGAATACACGCATGTGTCTAGTGATGGGCTGAGACAACCGCACAGGGAAACACGTATCAATTAATATCTACGGGACTTTTTACTGTAGTGTGGTACAGAAAGCTCTGTACGGGTGTAGTACACAACAGGCTCCAAGGGATACTATCCTGTGCCCCAGCATGGTCCTGAACCAATTGCAACTATTCAAACACTAACGATGTTATATGAACACACAGACACACACAGTAAATCCCATAATTTATATAATTGTTGCCTAATTGTTATTCATCTTTATCGGCTAATAATACATAATTAATAATGTACCTGACCTGTTCGGGCATTGTTGAAGACAAGAAAATACATTTGATAACACAGGGTACAACCCAATTACCAAGAAACCTGCTGTCATACGTCCAGCCCCTTGCCAATGATGAATCAGTTAGCTAGCTATTTCAACTGTCCACCAGCGGAAAGCACAGAGCTAGTGCGATGGGAATTAGGGAGATGGTAGGAGGGAGATGGCAGGGAATCACAATCTGAGCTTATTTTATGTATATAACTTCCCCCTTTTTTGTATATACATCCGGTTTAAAGCATACCATGCTCGAATGGGATGAGGCTGTAAGTACGTATATGCCTATCTGATGCACCCAGGAAGTATGCCCCATAGTGTGAGTGCCTATATATATCATGGAGCTGGAGCCTCACATCCTATATATGTGTATACACTGCTATTTGCTACATCAGGTGTTTGATTAGGGACGGGAGGTAGCCTTACTTCAGTGAGGTGAAACATACATCAGCACAGATATTGCAAGGATGGTTCACTGTTCACACAACACATCCGTTTTGCACCGGACAAGGCCAATCATGCACAAAACTTCATATTACCATGGAAACATTCAACACCACATATGTGGCATTGTGGTGAGAGAAATGCATTGCCATGCACTTCCATGGTTGCCATGGAATACAGAGAAACATTCTGTTGGCATTCTCAGAGAAGAAATCCCCACTCATAATGCCCGAAACTGTAAGCAGTTATTCCAAGCACTCCGAGTCACCACCTGCCACCATCACTACCAATCACGCCTTGGGCCGTGGCAGTGCAGTGGGACGTACAGAAGAAGTTCGATTGGCCCACATGTTGCATGAGTGAATAGTAAGCATTTTTCTGTTTCTCTTGGCTTATGCAATACTGTAGAAAATGGCTACCATTCACTGCTCTATCTATGATGAACTCTGCTCCCTGCTGCCATGGAGATACTGTAGTCAAACACAGCATTCCTTCAGCCATCATTAATGGTTACACGGTCACAGCCTGCCCCCTTGTACTGGTGCGTCTTCATGTACGTACTGTACATACAAACTTACATGGACTGATGCACACAAGTCTCATGCAGTGGCTTAATGCATGCCAATTGGACAGCAGTACAGACCACAGAGCTAGCACATGTAAAAGTAAAACTGAAACCACAGCTCTTGGCCCTATGCAATGCTTGCGTAATGTACATGCGTCAATTACAATTAATAGAAATGCTACAGGTGCTAACACCGCCAAAACCACAAATCTGAACTAGAAAAGCATCACAATGGATAATTAGATGATATCAGCTTAGGTACCTATGTATACTTCCTGTGCATGCATGCATGGACACAGGTCCATGTGGGGCATTGTTACACGCGTGGCAGTTACATGCACATGTGTGTCACGTACGGTGCATGCAGCTACAACACTGCAACCAGGTAGTCCTTGATCTCTGCAGGTGTAAGCTTGACAAACGAGCCCTTCTTGCTGATCCCAATCTCTATGTTGTCTTCTGTCATCTGACCATCAAAGCTCTCCTGCATAACGAAATGAGAGATATGCATGGGTACGTACACTGTCTTGCCCAAACAAAAGCTTTTAGGCAGGTGTTCAAAATCCTCAAAATGCGCTTGATGGGATTGTATCAGACAAAGTGTCTACCTCTGTGGGTTAATAATTGGTCAACAGAAGAATATATAGGGATAGGAGGTGCTGGCATCGTGAAAACAATTATGTCCGCCGCAACCTATACCCCCACCACTGGGGGCTGCTGACTGAGACAGAGAGGTCAGGAGAGAGCTGAGGTCACTACACACTAGGGATTCTTGTTCCTAGAACTGGAGTACTGCATGCAGTGTATATATCATATAACACAATCTAGCTTGACCTTTACTGTAGTTGGGGTATACAAGGAATAAAGGGACAATATTGTGGGGGAATCAGCGAAGACTCACTCCTTCCCTTGTTAGTATGGATCAGGAAGGTAAGGTGAGGTGTTACAGTATGTGTGGCTAGCTATACTGCTAAGGGGGAAGAGTATGGTGGGTATATGTACTGTACAAATTCAAGTGGGAAGGCCTGCACATGGATGTAGTGAGGAGCTGATGGGGTTAATTTGGGGTAACAGGGTGGGCTGCTGGGCATGTCACCTACTTATCAGGGCATTAGTGGTTGTAGTAGTAGCAGTGATTGTCATTAAGAGTCAGCTTCAGTCACACCCTCTCGTTCCCACATAATCACACACACACACACACACGCACACACACGCACACACACACACACACACACACACACAAACACACACACACACACACACACACACACACACACACACACACACACACACACACACACACACACACACACAC
>OX465038.1:5141185-5196094 GCA_949841015.1 Aplysina aerophoba
TGAACAAACCCCTCTGGCTAGTGAATTCCGCAAGATCTACCAGTAACTTAGTGTTAGTAGATTCTAGTGTCTTAGACAAGTCTTCTCAATACGGAAGAGCAAGTTGGTTCCTTCCTCTCCATATACCTTACACATCTACCACCCTACACTGTTCATACACACATAACCTGTACCAATGTGGAAGACCATTGGGACAAGCAGGACTGGAACAGGCCTGCACAGCAACACACTCACAACTGGTGTGGAAGGAGATTCATTGCCATGTGTGGAATTGACTGTATCTGTGTACTTTGACAGGGCAGAAGTATGGCTGAAAGGTATTGTCTTGCTACACTGAACACACTGAACATGTTCTATCACATGATTTAACCTAAAATGTATCTTCACCCATCCCATAGCAGCAGTCGGTCACATTCACCACACTCCATAATCTAAGTCTGCTCTTTTGTACCTGCACACACAACACAGCAGCTTTGAGTCAAAAGGAGCTGTTATACCTGATACGGCTTGCTACACAATACCCATGTTAGAATGTGTAGGGCCTTGTCCAGACACCACAGCACATCTTTGCCTCCTGTTACAGAGATAGAGTTTCAAATTATGATATACGTATCTGGACAATGGAAGCACACATGTACACACCATGGTTGCAGCCACCTCAACAGAGCACCACACTGATACAGTTGCAGGCCTATTGCTGCCTGCTATTGCTGACTCAAACAGATGTCACAGACTCTCAGGGTGTGGCTTTGAGACCAAATTGAAAAAACACAACATGTACTGAAATGTTCCCTGGTAGGTCAGTCACGAAAACATGCTCTGACAACAAGAATAGCTGCTTTAACTGTGTCCATGTGTGCGCACACAGGCTTTCCGGTTACCAGGCTACAAACTGTACACGCATGAAGACAAAGGCTGCACATGACGTACATAGCAGTGGAATGTATCCATAGCAACCACACACAAGGTTGTGGTGCAGTTGGTATCACAGTCGGTAGTATGACTGCGTGAGGGGGTTGATGGCGAGTGGGACACACCACCAAGGCAACAATAGCCAATGCTCTCACACGGTAACAAGCATTTTTGCCGAATCCATAATTCAGTGCAAAGCACACACACAATACAGAACAAACACTGTACTATCAAGTCTACATATATACATACATGCCTGCATACGTACATACTGTTAAGGTGGGGACACATGTTCTGCAACTTCGAAAGGAACCACAAATTATACCTCTGAATAGCAGACCGACTGGTTGTGTACAGTACCTATATATGTAGTAGCCTAATCCCGTTAATGGTATTCACACACACACACACACACACACACACACACACACACACACACACACACACACACACACACACACACACACACACACACACACACACACACACACACACACACACACACACACACACACACACACACACACACACACACACACACACACACACACACAAGTTCAATTAATCTTTGCAATTTCCTCCCACTAGAACACACTGCACACCCACACACACACTGCAGTCAACACACTGCATTCCAGCAAAAGCAGCTTCAATGAGTGGGAAGAAGGCAGAGTGGAGATGAATGGGGTGGGAGGTGTGTCTCGTTAAGAGGAAGCGTGAGTGTGTGGTGGGAACTGAGCCTTCAGAGGCGGATAGTCTTCTGGTCCACATGCAGACTCTGAAGTGTGAATGACCGGGCATCCGTTGCCGCCATAAATGGAAGGTGAGGGAAGGGAGTAAGTGCATAAACAAGTGCCACGAAGACCCAACAGGTGTGAAACACAGCCTCCCCACCTTGGCGTGGAATGCCACCGCCGACTAAACGAAGCAAAGTGCGCCAACATGAAGTTAGAAGGAATGGTTACAACACAAATAGAACAATTACGTACGACAATTGCATTACGAGCGATAGTGTGGGATGAAATGACAAACCAGGTCTCTTACTAAGTGCGCCCGCCCTCGACATCCCATTTCATGGAGCTATGCAAAATTCGAAACAATCACAGGTCATGAGTACAGATATATCGGTCAAAAGAGATAATCAAAGAATCAGACAAATGGAATGGAACATTACAGCACAGCATGAGCTTCCAGCTTCTAGAGAGCAATCAAACTGCAGAACCAAAACAAGTCCAGCTCAATCGCGCTTAAAAGGTGCTGACAGAGTCTGAGCTTGCATGCTAAGTATGTTGATGATAATACAATGCACTTCCAACAATCTGGTGACCCAAGCAGGTACGCAGCACTTACAAGTACACAGTTTGCCCAATTCACAGCTGTACTTGGTGGACGTGAGCAGAAGTAACCTGCAGACTTCAGACATGATACAAGTGCTCTCTTGTGTCGTTTCAGCAACTTGTTGCAGCCATTACACAGTACATACACCTCCAATCATTGACTGGGACTAGGAGAAGGGAACAGGTAGGGGGCAGAGGGGGCTTGTTGCAAGAACCAGTTCTATCACCACGAATCCAGCACCCTTCCAACCCATTAGGAGGGACGCCATGTAGCCTGGTCAGCCAGCAGAAAAAGCTGTTCCAAACTTCTGACTGCACTGGAGGAAGCTAGGTCCTCGTGTGTCGGTCAACATGCTTGCCGTCAGCAGAGTGTTGAACAGCCAACCTCACCAACACCTACAATATATACGTACATACTCTTCTGCCAGAGTATTTGCATGTGTTTCTCTCAACCAGCCAAAGGTTTCTGCTAGTACATGTTGGAGCATGAAGGACAGCACATGGTGAGGACACGCTAGGGTTGGGGGAGAAAGGAGGAGGTGGCTGAACAGAACTGCCTTGCTTCGGGGTTGAATGGCGTTCACAGTGAATGTTTATCCGTATTGCGCTCAATAGCTGAAGCCAATGACTGCACTTGATAAGTCACCCACCCCACCCTCCACTCCTTCACATGTACCTCACACCCTATTGCACTCTTGTACCCTCACACGCATGCACGCGTACACACACACACACACACACACACACACACACACACACACACACACACACACACACCAGGTTGGTATGTATTGTGAAGGGAACAATAATCTTGACTCACTGCAGTGATACCGCTATCAACATAATGCACGTTCTGTATTTATGAATTGAATCAAGGATAAATTCAGAGCAACTAAGACAGCAAGTATAGATGGACACCAGTCCACTTTGGATGAAACTTCCATCGATTATCAAGTACGTTTCAATTAACGATACAGTTGAACATTTCGTTTGTCCTTGGCTTCATCATGTGTTCACGTCAGTCAACCAGTTTACATCATCAGGAATTCACAACCATGGGATTCATGTTTTGATTCACTCAACGAACCAATAGAATCACTTCCCAACTCACGGATCACTGTCTATACCCACCCGCCAGTTAACCAATTACGCGAGGATGGCTCCCCTAGCAACACACTCCCTCTAGGAACACGTGTAGCAATTGGGCACTCACACATATCAGTGAAGTAACTGAGCACAAAATAGGTGGGGCTTAGTGCCCAGGACACACCCACTCAACATGCAAAGCCACTTGTCCAGTTCACACGTGGTCTTACACAGACGGATACAAGGGTAAGGGCCGTGAAAAAGAGCAAGTGGCTGGTAGGTCAGTCACACTCTTCTTCCTTACTTCACACTAACCCAAAAACCTTCAATTCAGATGTTTACTAGTTTCTTCAGTGATAAAACCTTCATTCCATAAAGAAGGTACAGTGCATGAAAGCTGCCAATACAGGTGATGTAACATAACAATTGACCATCTCTTTGGCGAGTGTGGATAAGGCAAAGCAAGATGGGAGAGGATAAAGTCTGTGCACCTGGGTGGATACGTGTGTATGCGTGTGTCTCTGCAGACAACGTCACAGTAACAGTGTGCAAGTACATACATACATACATACATACATACATACATACATACATACATACATACATACATACGTACATACATACATACGTACATACATACATACATACATACATACGTACATACATACATACATACACATACGTACATACATACATACATACATACATACGTACATACATACATACATACATACATACGTACATGTATACATGTACAAATTTATGTGAATCAATTCAGGCTAGCTTGCCAAGTCACTAATACAAGAAAGTGCTAACAATCCTTAGCATGCAATGGCTGCAGAAGGTCGGGTGTCCGCACCTTGCTGCGCGTGCCACCACTTACCATGAACAGGGGTGTCAATGCAGTGTAAACATGTTCGTCTCTGATACGGCATACCAACGACATGCAGTTCCCCTAATTAAGGGACACAACATGACAGAAACCCCACAGGTTAGACACAACGGCAGCAGCATAAGCCGCTAAATTGGTCAACCACAGGCTTGTGGCCAGCATGCAGGGAGTTCCGCAGCACCCACAAGGCACTGAAAGCTTATGCTTATACATCTGGACTGCTGAAGGTGGCTGTACAGTCGCCGAAACGTCTGAATTATTGTGCGAATCCTTGGGCTAGTGCATACCTAATGATCATATGCTTACACATATTAGAAGCTCTCTATCAGGACAGGATGTTCTAAGGCCCACAGGGAACCCTGGAGGCCACTTACTTCAACTGGCATAGACGGTGGTGAGGTGAATGTCTTACCAGCCTTACTGCCAATGTGACAAGCATGAAAAGTAATTAACATATTACATTCTGTATGTGCATGCAGTAAATGCATGTATGTACTGTACCAGTATGTACATTATGTACATACATATGTAAAAGAATGTCAAAGGTCACTTACAGTAAGGGCTGCTAGGGGTATTAAAGGATGTTACAAAGTCCACTGCAAAAGCTAAGAGTGAGAGCACTGCATTCAGTCTCGTGATTCAACTTCTGGCACACGAGACTATGTATGTACGTATAGATGCTAGAGGAAGAAAACTGCAAAACGCTGCACATGTGAGTGATTTTCTAATTTAACGCACTCAATGCACACAAGTATAAAAAGGAAAATGGCGGATGAACGTGCATGTACGTATGTACGTATATTATATGTATGCGGTTGTGCACAAACGTAGTCAACTATGTCTTGCTGAAAGAGTGCATGTACATGCAGAGATGTGTATAGTAGCAGGAGGTGCAAGCAGCGGATCCTACTGCATTATCGTCTAGGCGATTCAGGCTACCTCAAGATGCGGCATGACAATGGCACACGCCCCACCACAGACATGCGGTAACGTGAATGAATACCTGCGCACAATTTGGGGACAAGGTCAATGCAAACCACACCGCTGATGACTTCCTCGAAAATTGCACAAACGAGCAGGCAGATGGTGATGATAGAAGAGGAAATGGTACAGTCACCCACCTACACTTCTTCCATGCATGCAGGTAAGCACAAAGGGTCCTGGAAATATATCCTGAATTGTAAACAACAATTGCATCCTGCTCTCTCGCAATAGCTCCACTTCCCACAAACATACATATGCAAAAGGCAGCTTCACTTTCACTTTCACTCGTCATTGGCAGCCTACACAGAACACCCCCACACAGCACGCTATGCCCACACAGCACCCCCCACACAGCACGCTATGCCCACACAGCACACCCCCACACAGCACCCTACGCCCACACAGCACGCTATGCCCACACAGCACACCCCCACACAGCACGCTACGCCCACACAGCAAAAACACAGCATGTTACGCCCACACAGCACACCCCCACACAGCAGCCTACGCCCACACAGCACACCCCCACACAGCACCCTACGACCACACAGCACACTCCTCACAAGCAGCACAACTCCCTACACATCACTCACACATCACACACAGATGGATACTTAATTGACACATGGAAACATAACACATGCACACAAGCACAGGAGATGCATCACTCCTACATATTCGCTGATGAAGGAAGTCACATTGACCAGCCACTGTTGTCCCACCAAGACACAGGTCTCTGGTGGGGGGGGGGGGGGAGAAGCCAACCTCCACCCGCCTGTAGCCACACTGGGAGTGGAATGAAACTACACAGTAATCCAATTAACATACAGAGGAGCAAAAACAAGTTGATAATACTTCCCGCAATTACCTGATAACCGGCTGTCAGACTGCAACACACAGAGACCCCAAAAATGCGTACTACCAGAAGAGAATAGTACGTAGAAGGGTTTAATGCACCACTCCAAGGTTTAGTCAGCTTCTAACTGAACTCGTTACGAATTGGCGACGTGCTAGCATATAAGCTAACAACGGAATCACGAAACAAGCAGTAAAGGTTTCGTTGGCATACATTCATACAAGTTGTACATTGGTAATTCGCACACTGATTGTGCATGGTCACCCCCAGCACTCACAAGGAGGCTACGTCTGGTGGCTGTTTCAAGATTGGGAAAACTACAATAAGGTGTTTTTCAACCAATCTGAATGCACCGACGTGGAGATCAAAGTCGTGTTGACACTCTTTGGCGGCCAACGGTTGTACACATGTATAATGCATTACAATTAGCAAATTAGACTCTGAATTCAACCAATCATAATGTAGTAATGCACACTTCAAAATGGTGTCTGACCTACAGTGTGAACCACTCACACATCAAAGCTGCTCCATACACATACAATAAACAAAAGGACAAATGAAAGTAGAAGTGCACACTAGAGGAAGTTGGAGGTCTTACACAATCCAACTCTTTATCTCATCACAAAGAGTTGGCTAGAGATGAGAACACACGGAGTAAGCACAAGAGGTAGCATCAAGGAAAACAAACAACAACGGTTACAACAACAAACGATGATTACATTTATGAATACTGTGTTCCGCTGTCGCCCAAATGAGGTAATCCTTACATTGCTCTTCAGCACAAGGTTGGACATGCTTCCCCTTCCTGCCCATGTTCCGGGCAGGGAAGGACTACAGACCAAAACCACTGACTTTCAATTGCAGTTCCTGTTAGGACAAGCTTACAGTATCAACAGCGTGCCTTATCATTCGACCAAGAGGCGAGTGGCAGTAACAAATGCAAGCCCTGCACATGCTCACACTCAAGATAGCAATGGAATCTTTACAAAACAGCGCTTGATGTCATTCATATGCATGTGTCCCACAGCTCAGGTGACAGCAGGACCAGCTGCCACAGTATGCAGTGTGGTTAGTCATGTGACGAGGCATGTTGGCACCACATTGAAGTGATGTCACTGAACTACTAATGGAATGTGCTAGTTATGTGCACAATGTTACATACCCTACAGCACCTCAATATTTGTACAGATTCAGACCATGACTTCACATTGATTTTCATACCTATATGAAAATGTCAACAATGGTAATTGGGTCAGCTGCCACATGACACATGACCGTCAAGCTGATAAGTCTTGGTGGTGTGACCAAACAAGAACCAGTAGGAAGCTTACTGGAGGCATCAAGGTGTTGAAGTTTCATTGTGTGCATGCTTGGACTAAGAGGCATTCAGTGTCTGAAGTGGCAATGGCAGCGGAACTGTCTGATCATGTGTACCGCCACCACTCCAGGCATCCCTACAAATGCTTGCAGAGCACAGACTTACTGTTCACACATCTTATCACGCAATTTAAGAAACGCGCTCCAAAAAGCGTTCTTCATTACATTGGAATCATGCACCTCACTGGTGGGTCCTTCAGCTACTGCACAGCAATACTCTTTACCTGCCCAAAACATCTACCAACACAACGAACAGAAGTGTTTCTTGTTTGTCAGTGCTAGCGGACATGAAACTGGCTCTTTTAGGCACCTCATCTACCAGTGATTGCCTTCAATAAGTGTACCCGGTTGCAAATGCATACATACGTATGCCTAAAGATCCAGTTCCCTGTCAGCTAGTCTTTACAAAGTAGACGCAGCTTGAGCCCTCCTACCCACTCAGGACTTTACGGCATAATGAACTGTGTTGAGTTGATCAGACAGTACGATAATTAATCAAATTTATGTAGCTAGAACTGCGACTGTAAACTTGTAGGCTGCATGACATCACAGCTCATGAGGAAGGCGACAGGATAAAAAGGACCTTTGGTAGCTATGCCAAATGGTGTATGTACTTGGCAGCTTCACCATCTCGTAAACACATGAGGGTCAAAGTGCCACACAACCCATTAACAAGCGCCTTGCCACCACAAACGTGCGTGAAGAAAACATGCAATTACAGCAAGGTCTCAGCAGTTACCTGAAAACACGCATCCCGCAAACACTTGTATGTGGTACAGATAGCAAATTGATGAGCAACAACACAATTGTCAATAATACTCACTAGCAGGATGATATGACCCGGAGGTCTTTGTCAACTGCTTACAGGGAGTACAACACTTACAACTTTGTGAGCAGTTGACAAAGACCTCCAGGTCAAAACGTCCTGCTAGTGAGTATATTATAACAATTGAGTTGTTGCTCATCATTCGCTATCAATATCAGTTCAACACAACTAGGAGCCTCTACAACATAAATGCAATGGGTGTCACATCACTTGTATGTAAGGCACACCAGTGGCAACATTCCTCAAATATAATGGTAGCTGAGTACATCCAGTAGGGCTGCATGGAGCGAGAAGGAGGCTCCTGAAAGTACAATCACGGGTGAGAATCCTATAGTCGGGACTCCAATTAATCTAGTCCAAGGACTAATTAGACCAGTGGGATTAGAGATCCAATCTGGGCATTAATGTCTGCAGACCTAGGTCACTGTACAGGTATTTGCAGATGAAAGCACCTGAGTCTAAGGCATAGAACCATGCAATACACCGCAGTCATCGGCTTTGACACACAAACACGTACTATGAACATGCAGCATATATAGAGTATATATATATTACATAGTATATATATATATTATATATATATGTACATAGTGTAACTGTTCCATGCAGTTGTAGAGCTGCATATATTGGGGTCACAGCAAGGTGTGAAATATTTGAGTTGCTTCAGGGTTTCCATTCTCAATAGCACAATACATGGAACAGCAGATTCTAACGCACTACGTACGCATGCCATTAGAAACACACAAGTATCCACCACTGTAATACTGCAATTGGCTGATTGAGCACGCTGTACAATAAACAGTCTGGACCAAAACCCCCACACCCTCCTCCTCCACATCATCTGACCTGGGCCAGAGCGTTTCCTGTGAGAAGGTGCTGCAGAAGGGTTTCAGGCTCCAGGACACCTCTGCAGGGTAACCACACTGTTTGAACTCATGTGGGCAGACGATTCCCTAGACCATTATTGCCAATTAGAACAGTTTAAGGGCTACATCTCGTGTTTGTGGTGATGGCAGCCACAGTGGGAAACGCTTGGTTGCACAAGACACACAGCTGAGTTACATGTGAATGTGACAGAGCTCCAGACCACTTCATTCCTCTCAGCAACATCCACTTGAACCACAAACACAGTCAGACCCCCTCCACACACACCACACTCTCAATGGCAATGCAATGCAGAACTGTTCTTGCTCTTCTCGAACACATGCAAATTCTAATTGCACTTAAACTGTTACAGTATTCTGCTCCATCCATACCTAAACAGTGCCATTCTAAATGTTTATGTCTCACAGTACAACTACGAACATATAATACATGTCTCCCAAATGCAACCGCAAGGCAGCTGCTTGCAACTACGTACGTGAGCATGTGTGGGCGATCTAGTTCATTCATGGAACTGACTACAGGTGGATTAAAGAATGTACAGATCTCTCTAAATGAATGCCAATATACAGTACAGTATATATATATATATATACATATATATATGCGTATGTATGTACATATAGTTCTGTATCTCTACGAACAAGAATTCACATGTCATGAGAAACTGTTAAGCATGCTGCATTCCTTATTGATATACGTACTTCCTGCGAATTTACAGTACAGGAAGAACCAGCACACTAGAGGAGGAGGAGGTATCCTTGCTGGTGTGTTTGCTTCGCCCACAGGAAGCATGTATCCCAGCTACAGGATGTACGGGCCACACGCACGCCCACATGCACACGCACACCACATAACTTCCTCCCATGTACGGTCTTTCTCCACATTCCAGGGCCTACTACAGAGACAGCCAGCTGCGTTCTCCATCCATCACTGCATTACACACCCTCCCCTGCCTGCTGCCTGCCTGTCTGTCTCACCTTGAGAGCCAAAATGGCTGTGTGAATGGCATCTTCGAGCTCCAGATCCTCATTGTACCTACAGACACAAGACACACACATGGACACAAGTAGCACATGAACAAAGAACAGGGAACTAAAAAACACGCAGTCACCCTCACAGCATCTTCATGGTCACCTCAGCAAGGGGCCTCAAATATGTGTGCGCGGACACACACATGCACACATAACACCATATTTTGCAGAGGTAACTGGATCTTTCAATTACGTAGCATGTTGTGCTTGTAAACAACATTAGGCATTTTAGTGGGTGGATGGTTGCCAAAGCAACCTCAATTCACAGTCACACGCATGCACGCACACACATAGGCACGCACGCACGCACGCACGCACACACACACACACACACACACACACACACAACATGACAAGTGTGTACAGCACGCCTGCGATCTAAAATTGACACACACACACACACACACGTGACAAGTGTGTACAGCACGCCTGCGATCTAAAATTGACACACACACACACGTGACAAGTGTGTACAGCACGCCTGCGATCTAAAATTGACACACACACACACGTGACAAGTGTGTACAGCACGCCTGCGATCTAAAATTGACACACACACACACACGTGACAAGTGTGTACAGCACGCCTGCGATCTAAAATTGACACACACACACACGTGACAAGTGTGTACAGCACGCCTGCGATCTAAAATTGACACACACACACACACACACACACACACACACACACACACACACACACACACACACACACACACACACACACACACACACACACACACACACACACACACACACACACACACACACACATGACAAATGTGTACAGCATGCCTGCGATCTAAAATTGACACACACACACACACACACACACACACACACACACACACACACACACACACACACACATACACACGTGACAAATGTGTACAGCATGCCTGCGATCTAAAATTGACACACACACACACACACACACACACACACACACACACACACACACACACACACACACACACACACACACATGTGACAAATGTGTACAGCACGCCTGCGATCTAAAATTGAAACGACTTGTGGCACTAAAATGAAAAGACAGTGAAGCCTTCCACACTCCTCCTACCCGTGAGGCAGCATCCTCTGAAGTGTGGAGCAGAGACAGCTGCCCACCTCTCTTCCCACTAGGGTGGACACGGATGGCTTCATCATACTAGCCACAATGGATGAAACCCAACTGCCGGCAAGGAGGCACATGGATGTACACACATTCAATTACTTTTCCTTACATTAAAATGATTGCAGTTTTGGGTGTGTATTTGGATCGAAATGGTGTGTGTTATCAGTCTTGAGTATGCGTTAGACAGCTTCTGTTGGCATACCTCATGCGTAGGACTGCCATATCACTATACAGTGGCATCACGAGCTGTGCCAGGCAATCCTTCAAGTTAATTGTAACATGTACAACACACAACTAACTGTACAGACATGCACAAATCCCTCAGACATCTCTCTAAACAGGAGTAGTATTTCATGACAACATACCTACAAATGTTTCAAACATTACGGTAGTAAATTTTGTAAGAATCAAAACACGAGGGACTCGAAGCTAAATGGAAAACGGCTATAGACAAGGGTGTTTATACTGGGGTGGTTCTGAGCTTCTGCTAATCAGATTTACAGAATAGCATTATACACACGTGTAATTAACACATGTGCACACAAGTTAACAGACTGGTATACAAGATCATTAACACACGTGCACACAAGTTAACAGACTGATATACAAGATCATTAACACATGTGTACACAAGTTAACAGACTGGTATACAAAATCATTTTGTACTTTGATCAGTTCAAGGAATGACACTGTCACCTCCATCCACACACAATCTACAAACTACACACAATCTACAAACCACAACAACCAAATAAGGTAGCAGTCAACGGCCAGCAGTCAACGGCCAAAACCTTTGACCAAATCAATATTCTTGCAGCACTGATTTCCACTAAGAATTCCTGCCTCTCTCCTATAACCACCATCCCAGAAGGGCACATCTCTATGACTTCATTTGCAATATGTAGGGCTGATAAGAACTAGATCTTGGAACATAAGGGACGACCTGGCCACATTACACACATGCACGTATTATGTACCTATGAGTAAGGATCCCAGTAAGAAGACAAACCTAGTCGCTATGAATTCACTAGAGGGGCAAGGGGTTCACGGTAGGCCTCTAGTTTGGAAGCAGGCCTCTGGCTGTGGTGGGGAGGTACACTAGCACACCAGCTAATGAGAGTGTGTGTAGGATGTGCAATTGTGGGAAGGTGGAGGATCGGTACCACTTCTTCAATCACATCACAAACTAAACTCTATTAGACGACTATTTTAAGTTCTTTTATTCATCTTTCAGACTACAGTAAATGGAAATTTCTTTTATGTGTTAGTGACAGAGCAGCCAGGTCTCATATTCTTCCAATGTACCACCGAAGACACTCACTTTGTGCAGCTAATAAGGTACTTCCTAATCACTCACATTAATCCACTGTCTAATCTAAACATTTGATCTTTTTAAACTGCTTAGTGACCAGTAAGCCAACCCTGTCTGAGCAGCCTCTGATAGTCATACACCGGTCACTGACACATTACACTCATATTGTTGCTTGGTGCTATAGTTTTGGAGATGAGCGTCTGTCATGACAAGTGGCTGTGGCAGCAGTTGCAACACAGGGCTTGTCTGCCTATAGGAGGAGGCCTGGGGCTGGTGATCAGACACTTCATCTTGCGGCCAGCACTGGGGCTCACCCTCCGTGTGGGCCATGCTGTAATGGGCTTAGCCTCTCAAATCAGTCATTGGCTAGTGTAGTTTCCCAAACCGTTTCAGAGCCTCTACAATATTTGCATATAATTGGACCACCTTTGTATGTTCATATCCCGTGGTGACAACAAGCTGCGGTGGCTTTCTCTGACTTAATTCTGTTTTACCTTTGCTTACCAGCTAACTCACTCCTCCACTACTCCCCTACCATCGCACTCCATTTCCATCACCTTCCCTCCCACTCCCACACCATCACACACACACCTCCCCATGTCACCTTTTCTCCAGAAATGTCTTTCCATTGATGTGGTTCTTGCCAAGGGCTGTTGCTTTCCAAGGGAAGTAAGCGCCCTGCAAAACAAGAAGAACAATAACGGAACCCACAACACACACATGCATGAATTGTTTGGATAACAAACTCTTAACTAAGTCAAAAAACTTCAAAGCCTTTTCATACCATACACAGACAATCTACTTCCTGGGTATGGTCTCATTCTCTGACTGACTCATGCCACCTCTTGATGATAAGTCCCAAGTCAACCTGTGTTGACCATTGCCCTACTGTTACATTTGTTTTTGAGGTCCATAATCATAGGGATTACCTCTCGTGCTACACTTTCCCTATGGGGATAAATCATTTCAACTTGAATTTCAAATTCAAATTACCCAGCACTAGCTCAAGTGATGCCAGCTTGTCTGATCAAGGCTCTCTGGTGCCAACCTCTAAGGATGTCAGTCTGTTGCTAGCAGATCAGGTGGCTGTGCCTAGGGGCACGAGTGCCTAATGTGGAGATCATGCCTAAATGCCCCCCAATGGTGAGATAAATGGCAGCGATGCAATCTCGGGTGCCAACAACAAGACTATGCAACATAGCAGAGCTAAGCCACCCATGGGATGGGTGTAGACACACACCGGACATTATCACCGCCATGCTTGCAGACTTCATGGCCCTATTTAAGTTGGCAGCCCTCCCCCCCCCCCCCCCCCCCCCACATGTACATAGCTCTAAATGAGCCGTGTCCCGTGCAACCATGAATCAAGAAGAAGCAACAAGGGCTCCCTGTGAAATCAAGGCAACCTTGTTGTGTGCATCAGCAGACTCCTCTCCTCATGGTTGACACACCTGAATGGCACACCTTGTGCATTTGAAAACCTTGCTTCACACCGCTCTGGAACACAACCTTTGAAACAATTTCCCCTAAACATGCTTTGTAGTCTTGGACAGGACAGTTCCACTCCGCTGTTCTGCCTGCAGCGGAACTAGGGCCTTCTAGCTACGTAGTTGTGTTTCACCACTGGGCGCACACATGCAACGTGCAGGTCCACTTACCGAAGGGTCACACTGAAAGAGGTAAGGTCTGTCCTCGTTCCACCCAGCCACCAGCAGGGAGACTCCAAATGGACGAACACCACTGCAGAAAGATGTGTCAGACACGAGTCCTACACAGACTAACCCACCCCACCCCACCTCATCCCACCCCACATTAATCCACACCCTACACCAACCTGCCCACACCAAATGACACACACCAGCATACCACACCCCACACCAATCGACAATTCACACACCCCACATCCACCCTACACCATCTGCCCCACACCAACCGCCCCACACCAACCGCCCCACACCATCCGCCCTACACCAACCGCCCCACACCAACCACCCTACACCAACCGACCCCACACCAACCGCCCTACACCAACCGACCCTACACCAACCGCCCTACACCAATTGCCCCACACCAACCGACCCCACACCAACCGCCTCACACCAACCGCCCCACACCAACTGCCCCACACCAACCGCCCCACACCAACCGCCCCACACCAACCGCCCCACACCAACCGCCCCACACCAACCGCCCCACACCAACTGCCCTACACCAACCGCCCCACACCAACCGCCCCACACCAACTGCCCCACACCAACTGCCCTACACCAACCGCCCCACACCAACCGCCCCACACCAACTGCCCCACACCAACTGCCCTACACCAACCGCCCCACACCAACCGCCCCACACCAACCGCCCCACACCAACTGCCCCACACCAACTGCCCTACACCAACCGCCCTACACCAACCGACCCCACACCATCCGCCCTACACCAACCGCCCCACACCAACCGCCCTACACCAACCGACCCCACACCATCCGCCCTACACCAACCGCCCCACACCATCCGCCCTACACCAACCGACCCTACACCAACCGACCCTACACCAATTGCCCCACACCAATTGCCCCACACCAACCGACCCCACACCAACCGCCCCACACCAACCGCCCCACACCAACCGCCCTACACCACACACCAAACCAGCACAACACTACACCACACACAACGTCACAACAACTGACACCACACCACAGCAGCCCACCTCACCCCACACCCCTCACCCCACACCCCACATCAACCCAGCACAACAACCCAACTCACGCACCACCATCTACACTACCCCACACACCATCCTGCCTACCCCAGCCCCACTTAACAACAGGTACGTACGTACATACGGATGGTGTAAAAACTGAAAACATGTACATAGTGTAGGTATGTAAGTTTGTACTTGTACGCAAGGTGCAACAGTACAAAGATGGAGAACAGAGACGACAGAAGCTCTTTGTTGCATGATTTCAGTCATTCAATTTCAGACACTCGTCCTCTTGCTCATTCGTGACACAAGTGCGGTGATGCTACTGTACTGTAGCAGCGCCTCCGTCACAAAACAATACATCGATAGCAAAATGTTTCAGTTGTGAAGGTTATACAACCTGCAGTGCAGTGTATGCATATAAAGTGGACATGAAACGTGATACTCTTCATAACACGAGCAATATCTGTCGGCAATGTTGTGGCCAAAGCAACAGCGAGAAGATAATGTTTTGGATCACGATGTATAACCACTGGAGCATTAAATATATCTGGGAAAGGATTCAAATTTCCATTCCAAATACTATGCTAAGAATGAGAAGGGGAATGGACACCTTGTCATTAACTAAGTCTAACTTTGTTAAACTCATCAGCACATTCCTAGCGGAGTCAAAGGACGTCTTTCAGACCAGAATTACATAAAAATCAGATTGCTCAACTGTCAAGTGACCTTACAAGTACTTATGTTACCAATTGGATCACTCAGATGTATTGTGTAATTAATAGGCAAGTCTGAGCAATAGGATCAGAACTTGCAACAACACAGAAATTTCCTTTGACAATTTAACTGGACTTGAAACTCGACGTATGAACTTTGACCCACTTGAAGCAGCGCAAAGTCTAGACCGCATGTTTTGCAGAAATGGGATAAGAAATGAGACTACACTTGTACATACAGGTTCATTAACAACACAATACACATAGGGTAGAGGTTTAGTGTCTGTCTGCATACTAATTGCAGCCAGTTACTACAGCACATCTTGAAGCTTTGAAGGTGATCACAGCTAATGACCAACCCACAGCCTAGCAAAGTAAGTTGCCACGGCACGGCACGTGGTCTCTCAGCAGTTAATTAGTGGAAAGACGAGATTAAGAAATGTACCAGTTCGCACTACAACAGCTCCACTTCTGAGAGACACAACTCCAACCAAAGTGCTAATTTGTCACTATTCTTGCCTGAACAAAGGAAATTGAAATATCTGCACATTGACTTCTTGCACCAACTGGTGTAACTCCCACAGACACCATTCACAGTTGGAGGAGAAGCAGCTCTAACTTGCATCATCGTTCAACCACTTCTGTACATCCTCTGTCTATATGGTGACCAGCCTTATCTTCGGAATCAGCTTAAAATGAGGGTACACTTGTCATTACCATTCACTCCATGCCCTCTCACTTCTCCTCTGTCCAATGACTACGCAATTAATGCAGGCCCAAACGCCGCTTCATTAACACCACCACCGCCTATGTACATACATATGTTGTCACTGACAACATGTTTCCTCCACTGTACGACAATCACACTGCTCTGGACAATAACCACAGCAAGAGACACCGTCTACTCTGCCACTGCCCAGTACAAGTAGAACTGTTTGGAAACGCACCTAAAGTAGCAGTCCCAATAATCACAAATTGGCTTTTTGAGCACTTCAACTTAGCAGTCAGCAAAATATGACACATCTGTATGTTTCGGCCACAAGAAGTTCTTCAGCAGTGGAATGTACTGTACTGTACTGTACTGTACTGTACTTTAGCAGCGCCTCTGTCACAAAACAATACATCGATAGCAAAATGTTTCAGTTGTGAAGGTTATACAACCTGCAGTGCAGTGTATGCATATAAAGTGGACATGAAACGTGATACTCTTCATAACACGAGCAATATCTGTCGGCAATGTTGCGGCCAAAGCAACAGCGAGAAGATAATGTTTTGGATCACGATGTATAACCACTGGAGCATTAAATATATCTGGGAAAGGATTCAAATTTCCATTCCAAATACTATGCTAAGAATGAGAAGGGGAATGGACACCTTGTCATTAACTAAGTCTAACTTTGTTAAACTCATCAGCACATTCCTAGCGGAGTCAAAGGACGTCTTTCAGACCAGAATTACATAAAAATCAGATTGCTCAACTGTCAAGTGACCTTACAAGTACTTATGTTACCAACTGGATCACTCAGATGTATTGTGTAATTAATAGGCAAGTCTGAGCAATAGGATCAGAATTTGCAACAACACAGAAATTTCCTTTGACAATTTAACTGGACCTAAACCTCGACGTATGAACTTTGACCCCACCTGAAGCAGTGCACAGTTTAGACCGCACGTTTTGCAGAAATGGGATAAGAAATGAGACTACACTTGTACATACAGGTTCATTAACAACACAATACACATAGGGTAGAGGTTTAGTGTCTGTCTGCATACTAATTGCAGCCAGTTACTACGGCACATCTTGAAACTTTGAAGGTGATCACAGCTAATGACTAACCCACAGCCCAGCAAAGTAAGTTGCCACGGCAGGGCACGTGGTCTCTCAGCAGTTAATTTGTGGAAAGACGAGATTAAGAAATGTACCAGTTCGCACTACAACAGCTCCACTTCTGAGAGACACAACTCCAACCAAAGTGCTAATTTGTCACTACTCTTGCCTGAACAAAGGAAATTGAAATATCTGCACATTGACTTCTAGCACCAACTGGTGTAACTCCCACAGACACCATTTACAGTTGGAGGAGAAGCGGCTCTAACTTGCATTATCGTTCAACCACTTCTGTACATCCTCTGTCTATATGGTGACCAGCCTTATCTTCGGAATCAGCTTAAAATGAGGGTATAATTGTCATTACCATTCACTCCATGCCCTCTCACTTCTCCTCTGTCCAATGACTACGCAATTAATGCAGGCCCAAACGCCGCTTCATTAACACCACAACCGCCTACGTACATACATATGTTGTCACTGACAACATGTTTCCTCCACTGTACGACAATCACACTGCTCCGGACAATAACCACAGCAAGAGACACCATCTACTCTGCCACTGCCCAGTACAAGTAGAACTGTTTGGAAACGCACCAAAAGTAGCAGGTCCCAATAATCACAAATTGGCTTTTTGAGCACTTCAACTCAGCAGCAGTCAGTAAAATATGACACATGTGTATGTTTCGGCCACAAGATTTCTTCAGCAGTAGAACGTGTCGGCACAGTTCCACTATTGAAAGGGTATAGTCGAAAGAAAACGGACAGTTCTAATTTTATTAACAATTCTGCTGATTGACGGCAGTAGGGGCTTAACACAATGCCACTTTGCACACCAGTGGCCCACTTCACCCTTGAGCCTGTGGCTACACACACATTGTGTGTGTACAGTGCATGACCCATGAAGGCATCAAGAGGCTTAGCACTGCACCATCAGCACACAGTTACTCAGTACACACACTCAGTTGCGTGATACGATACATTCATACATCACAGTCTACGACCACCAAGGGGGGGGGGGGGGGGGTAGGGGGGGTAATGGACAGAATATCCAGGCCCCCAGTGCAAGGGACCCCAAATTTCAGCTGTGTTATATTTGCTTAGGACCCCCAGTTCAATTTGTCCCACAAGGCTCTAAGCAGCCTTGTTGTAGTCTACAGCAGTATATACGTATGCAACATATTGCATACTATACCACACATCAATGTATTAATCAATATTAAAGTGCACCACGCCATAAGGAGCTACTGTAGGACAAAACAAAGGACCATGTAGTTGCAGTACTAGCACATTCAATGAATATAGTGTCTCCATGCAAGTCACACACCAAATATGGCACACCATATTGCACTAAGATGGTAACACACTGTACATACGTACGTACGTATGTACATACGTATGTACAGTGTACTATACACTATAAAGATCTGCACTGCGTGTGTCCCTCACCGAGACCCCCAGTTCAATTTGCCCCACAAGGCTCTACGTAAGCAGCCTTGTGTAGTCTACAGCAGTATATATGCAACATATTGCATACTATACCACACATCAGTACATATGTTGCATACATACATGTGTACAGTGTACTATACACTATAAAGATCTGCACACCGTGTGTCCCTCACCGAGGGAGATCTGCACACCGTGTGTCCCTCACCGAGGGAGATCTGCACACCGTGTGTCCCTCACCGAGGGAGATCTGCACAGTGTGTGTCCCTCACCGAGGGAGATCTGCACACTGTGTGTCCCTCACCGAGGGAGATCTGCACACTGTGTGTCCCTCACCGAGGGAGATCTGCACACTGTGTGTCCCTCACCGAGGGAGATCTGCACACTGTGTGTCCCTCACCGAGGGAGATCTGCACACTGTGTGTCCCTCACCGAGGGAGATCTGCACACTGTGTGTCCCTCACCGAGGGAGATCTGCACACTGTGTGTCCCTCACCGAGGGAGATCTGCACACTGTGTGTCCCTCACCGAGGGAGATCTGCACACTGTGTGTCCCTCACCGAGGGAGATCTGCACACTGTGTGTCCCTCACCGAGGGAGATCTGCACACCGTGTGTCCCTCACCGAGGGAGATCTGCACACCGTGTGTCCCTCACCGAGGGAGATCTGCACACCGTGTGTCCCTCACCGAGGGAGATCTGCACACCGTGTGTCCCTCACCGAGGGAGATCTGCACACTGTGTGTCCCTCACTGAGGGAGATCTGCACACTGTGTGTTCCTCACCGAGGGAGATCTGCACACTGTGTGTCCCTCACCGAGGGAGATCTGCACACCGTGTGTCCCTCACCGAGGGAGATCTGCACAGTGTGTGTCCCTCACCGAGGGAGATCTGCACACTGTGTGTCCCTCACCGAGATTGCGTGTACTCCTGCATGACATAGGCCACCTTCTGCACCAGCTGAGAAACAGGAATGGGGTCTTTGTACTCCATGCGGTAGGCCTCAGCAATGCGTTGAGCTCTCTGGACAAGGACCCTGAAGTCAGGACCCATTCCACTGTAGGTCAGGCCAATGCGGTCAGAGGCACTTTCGATCTTGCTAATGGTGCTCTCATCGTAGCGAATAGACTTTACTTTCTTCTCTGCCGCCAGGACGATCCCATTGGTCGCTGCATGCAAACATACACATGCACATTCATTCATTCTGTCCTTAATGGTCCATTCTCCAGTACTGGAGGATATCCCTTTGTACAGTGTGCAGTGTGATATAAAAGCCAAAAAGGAAATTAAGTAATGCCATTGACGCTCGTGATACATTCGAAAATAAACCAGACATCAGCATCCGAGCATAAACACACCAGTAAGCAATCAATTAGAGGAGACAATATAGAGAGAATATAGCACTGCTAAGGAAAATTAACAAATGTATTCATTGTATAAAGTGTGGGCAATTTCCCCCCCCCCCTCGTTCATCTCAGCCTCTCCTTTTGAAATATCACAGTTTCTGCACTTGCCCACCCATAGTACTTGAGTCGCTGATATTCTACATGCAGTATTTACTCATGACTTACTTCTACCAAAGAATCGTCACAGCAGCATTGCACAGATTTATGGCACATGTACAGACACATGTACACAAACACACGCATACGTATACACACACCACACACACACACCACACACACACACCACACACACACACACACACACACACACACACACACACACACACACACACACACACACACACACACGCACATACACACACATACATACACACACATACACTTTACATTAGTTAATACCTACACATCATTACGCCCCAATGTCACACTGTGCCATGTATCCAAACGGTACACCACATCCTCCACGACCCACACTTGCTGCATAAGCTTACCTTTTATCCCAACAGAAGGTGAGCCGGCAGCGACCGCTGACAGGGCGTACTCTATCTGAACCAGCTTACCTGAAGGACTATGCACGGAAGCAGAAACCCAGCCATTGTCAGAATGCTTTATCTCAGCGCCTGCAATACGCAAAGTCTTACCTGAAGGTTGTTAAACTGGTGCTGTATCGATCGGCCATTTTTGCTGACACATGTGACGTCGAATGTGTCGCAATAACACAGCTTCACATGCACATGCAAGAGGCGCCGACTACATGTAGCTAGATATTGGTAAGTAGACAGATGACACGCATACAGGGCTCCTAAATTTGCACACGCTATCAACCCTAAAGCTACACCATTACCCACCCATGCAGTCCATGCTGTGTATAGAATGAGATTTATGGGATTTGCATGTGGATCATCCAGTGGGGTGAAAGTAAGCTTCATGTGATAGCTAGCTGTATTGTGACATACGTAGATACTAGCCACGTATGAGTACAGTATTCAAGTCGCGACTGTAGCAGAGACAAGCACTGGGATATGTTGTAGAAGTTGTATTAATAATCAATTAAATTGCAGTAATGAAAATCCATAATTGTATGGAGAAGAGTAACTAGAAGGAGAATAATTGTTTAGCTAGAGTCTTGAATGAATGTTAAAAGAAATAATATTGTGTGACACTGTTTGCTACAGTTACATATGTGAGTGTATGCAATCTACTGAGAGAGATATTGAAACAGCAGACAACTTTCTGCTCCATGGGATTCACCTGCAGTGACAGCTCTTTACGATCGACAAGGTCACAATTCCATGTTTCCTTGATGGATATCGAACATCTTTGAATTCATCAGGGGCACAACAGGGTTCGGGAACCTTGTTTGTTCGGCTTGCAAGTGCTGACTGCAACAGCCCACTCTGTGTCTTGTTGACCTTCTGTGGAATTTGATAGTGGCAGTGACCAGCACAGTAATTCATCACAATGGCTCCTACACTTATGTCACGAATATTCTGAATAGAGATGTTTTGAAAGTCTGTCATGACAAATTTACGTGAACGAATTTGGCAAGGATAATTGTTTTCATCTCTATCTTCTGCATCCTGGTTCATGTTAACCCTCCCTGTCATTCTGTTGGCAGCGAACGGGCCTTTTGAGGCATCGTGGTTCTCTGGCCTTCCACTGCTGCTGGTAGCTGCTTGCAATGGTCCCAGCAATGCAGAGACACCGTGAAAGACAGAAGCTGTAAGGAGCACTGAAAGGAGCAGGATGAATTTGGGGGCCATCATTGCTGTCAGCTCATGTAGTGGACAGACAACAGGGATTTATATAGAAGCTAAGGTCAATTAATTTTATTCCCATCTTGGTACCATATTAGTGTAATATAAATCATATATAAGTTTGTTCAGTTCACTGACTGAATCACTGTATAATCATTTCCTTCAAGTATGGACGGTGGGCCCATGTAATCAGGAAAGCCCAATATAGGGACAGTGCTGTCAATCACCAAAACCCACAGGACATGATGCTAACAGCTAATGCACAAATTGGAGGAAACTTCATGGGTGAGCACAATCAACTTGATTCACTCGATCAGTCTGAGTGGTCAACCATGCACTTTGAGGTGCAACCATGTATATAATTTCACCATATGTACATACATATATATCCAAATTACGATTATCATGCACGTTACCATGGAAACTGTGCACTGATTGGCCATTATACAACATCTGGGAAATAATTAAATCTACTGCACAATGTGTATCCATAGTAGTGGACATTGCAAAGTACATCGGTAAAAACACAAGTTAGCACACGCATTTAGTTTACTATTAAATTTGAGTGATACAAAACATTGCAGTTAGCGACACATGCTATGATGCAAATTTGTTCTTCCTACCCCTAGCTTTCTTTGGTGCCGGAGATGATTGGGTTTCTGAGTGAATGGGAGGAAGGGTAGCAATGCTACAGTACACACATTACACATACACCACACGCTGCATGCACGCACACACCACACGCTGCATGCACGCACACACACCACACGCTGCATGCATGCACACACACCACACGCTGCACGCACGCACACACCACACGCTGCATGCATGCACACACACCACACGCTGCATGCACGCACACACACCACACGCTGCATGCATGCACACACACCACACGCTGCACGCACGCACACACCACACGCTGCACGCACGCACACACCACACGCTGCACGCACACACACGCACACACCATATACACGCACACACCATACACACACACGCACACCATACACGCACACTGTACACACACACACGCACACACACACACACATGCACACACACACACACACACAGAGACATGTCTGTACAGGACAAAAACAGGAGAGGGAACAGACAGTACTCCAGTCTTCACTTACGGTTGTCTTGGGGATGTTTGGCCTCAACCAGTGACTGCCCCTCCCCCTCCTTAGCCCCGCCCACCCCCTGCTGCACAGCAGTATCTGTGACATCAGTCCTGACCTCTTCAGCATCTACCACAGTTTGCTGAAGCGAGTCTGATGGTTCTAAAACACCCTCCCCACCCTCCTCAACTGTGCCCCCTCCCTCCATGGCCCCTGGGGGTAACTCCTCTGTGTCAGCGTTTCCAACCCCTCTAGTATCCACCTCCTCTGCACCCTGTGGCTGCACAAAACGTGAGCCTGTTTTGTCACCACCCTGTGCCTCCTCTGATTCACCCATTACACGGGACCACCCTGTTGCATTCTCTTCCTTTACATCATCCTTCTCCTCCGTTTTCTCCTCGCGCTCTCTGGCCTTCTGTGAGGGAGGACTACCACTCACGGGAGCAGCTTTCATCTCTTTACCAACAAACTTGCTGGCTCGTTTGCGGCGAGGTGGAGCATGGACCAGTGAGTCAGAGTCAGTTTCTTCTTGTGTTGTAACAGAACCTTCTGGAGCAGCATGTTCAGTCCCTGTGAGCGGGGTCTCAGGCTGAGGGTGTGTGGTCTCAAGCTGAGGGTGTGTGGTTTTAGGGTGAAGGCATGTGGTCTCAGGTTCAGGGGCTGTGGGTTTAGGCTGAAGGGGTGTGGTCTCTGGTTCAGGGGGTGTGGTCTCAGTTTCAGGGGCTGTGGGCTCAGGCTGAAGGGGTGTGGGCTTAGGTTCAGGGAGCGCGGCCTCAGGATGAGGGGGCGTGGCCTCAGATGTATGTGGCATAGTGGCAGAATCCGTAGATGTTGGGGTAGCGGCCTCCACACACACACCTGCTACATTATTCGTATTTTCAGCAGTACACTCTTCTGTCTCAGATGTCCCTTTCCTTAACTTTCTGGGTGCTGCAACTGGAGAGACGCTTTTCACTTCTATCAGTTTGTCGACAAACAGGGCCTTCTTTGCCGCGAAGCTTTGTGTCTCAGGCTCCGACTGTGTCTTCTCCCCCACTACAGCGGGGTACGGCTCAGGTGGAGTCCTGTTCTCTGTCTTCCTGTCTTCTCCTTGATCCTGCGCAGCTTGCTCTGCTTGTTTCTTTAAGTAAAAAGGAGAAAACTCGTAATGTAGGCTGGCAAAGTCAGAGTTGTGTTGGACAGGCGCACTGAAGGAGAGGCAGAAGGACACAGTGCATAGTAAGAGCATTAACTAATCTCAACCAGTCGCAGGTTTGCAGCAATCTGCAACATACTAAAACTGTAACAGTGCCGAATGTACAGCACTGCGATATAACGTGAGGTACTGTAATAGAATGGCATGTAATGTGTAATGTACAGCACTGCAAAGTGAGGCACTGTAATAGAATGGCATGTAATGTGTAATGTACTGTACTGCGATATAACGTGAGGCACTGTAATAGAATGGCATGTAATGTGTAATGTACAGCACTGCAAAGTGAGGCACTGTAATAGAATGGCATGTAATGTGTAATGTACAGCACTGCAAAGTGAGGCACTGTAATAGAATGGCATGTAATGTGTAATGTACAGCACTGCAAAGTGAGGTACTGTAATGTACCGTATACTTACAAATACTGAATGCTCTATAGATGGCCTAAAACAAGTGCATACCATCACCACCAGCGCAAGGTCTGCTTACACATGCACCACATACATATACCAGTAATACCCATTAAAGTCCAGCAAACAAGTACATACATAACACATACGCACATATATACACAATACATACACCAGCTCCTGTACAAGCTATGTATACATCCAGTGGGCTAGGTATATCTGCTTTACATACACGTAGACATTGGGACTTCCAGTGACATACAGTATAGCCTGTGAGTGTCCGAGTGTACCAATCCCACATTTAGGGGATTGAATAGAGATTTCGAATTGTGTTCGTTCTGGATGATGTTGGGAATACCCTACGGATTTGGGAGTGTTCAGAGACACAGTCTGTCTTTCAACCCTCAAGCATCGTCGTCAAGGATATTTCCAACATCACTGAGGGGATTGGTTGATTGTTTTACGTAAAAGGTACAGTTTGGGGCAGGAACAGTGTCTACAGCTCTTTGGCAACCAGGGGCTGAAGGAAGTGAAGGCAGTTGATACACAAGGGAGACAGCACTGCACTTCAGGAGGACTGTACATATGTTACTAACAGATACGTGAAGGCCCAAATCACCCCTGGGTCTAGTGCATTCAGGACCCTTGTCATATTTGTTTGTCCTTGTCATTCAGAAATTTTGACACCTGTGTCACTTCTTCTTGGGCATATGCAATGAAATACGTAGATCGTTCTCCCACTGACAAGAGAAGTGAGAGATTACAAGTGACTGATGGATCATACACGCAAGGACTCACGTGGTTGCATCTGTGTCATCCGAGCTGGCGTCTGAGATGTCAGACCCATCAGAGCCTTTTTGCTTGCCACTTCCATCGGAAGCAGGGACTGACACAGGAGCCTGTACAAGTGGGCGGGGAGGGGAGGGGAGGGGAGGGGAAGAGCAGTCAGGGGTTGGGACAGACAGTGATCGAAGGGTTATGCACAAACAAAAGTGCATGCGATCGTGCAAGTACACAACCACACTTACACACACAAGCATACATTCCACACACCCCACACTCATCTCCCCCTCTCCCACCTTCTTAGTTGATGCATAAGGTGCAGGTTTTGGAGGCGGAGGCTTCTTGGGTCCCGCCCCTCCACCCATGCCCCCTGAAAGCACCGTAGGTGGCCTTGCAGGACGCCGCGGCTTCCCGACCTCTGGCTACAATGAGAATAAGGAACGCACAAGTGAGTGTGTGCAGGGCTGTCTGCTGTCTCAGTATGTCAGTGCACTCACCTTCTTCACAGAGGTACCACGGTCCTTGCGCTGCACTGACTGGAGCAGCACAAAGCAGCGATCACAGACCCGTTCCAACTTTCCATCCGTTGGTTCCAATCCCAATCTCATGCTCATCAGATCAATTTCATGGGAGGAACATGTCGAACACACTACACGGCCACACTCCCTGCAGTGGTGCTGAGGAGAAGGGACATGGGCAGAGATGGGTGCGACTACACGAACACTTACATAATATATATACATACATATAAGCACTAGGTACATACACGTACGTACACTTACATATTACGTACATAGCATCAACCACAAGATCAGATGTCAATAGGAAGAGTGTGCAGATGGGGATTTGTACACATTGCCCAGTGTAGGGGATTTGTGACAAATGGCAGTAATATCCGTGTAATATCCAGTAATAAACGCACAATATCCAGTGATTACTGCCAGGAAGAGTATGTCGGCTTCAGCAGTAGAATTGGACTGGTAGCTGTCATTTATGAGTTAAAGATCTTCTAAAAGTAAAAATTCTATAGTCTACGTGCATTCCTGAGTTCCTATGACGTTTTGTGTATGTTTCGTGTGTACCGATCTTACACAGTTACCCTGGCTATATACTGCACACACATGTGTATGTACGTTAATGTCATGGGCACCTTGCCAAACACTCCAACTTCTTACTCACCTTTCGCTTGATGATGGTAAATTCAGTATTGCACAACATGCAGGTGTGTGATGCAATGTCTGGTAACCACACAGGACTGAAAGCAAGAGGGCTGTTTTCTGGAGGTGAGGATCGGGGGTAAGGTATGAGGGTGACGAGTGAGAGTAAGGGATGATGGTGAAGTGTGAGAGTAAGGTGTGAGGGTGACGTGTGAGGTGTAAGGGTGAGGGATGATGGTGAGGTGAAAGAGCAAGATGTGAGGACGGCTGGGGGTTAGGGTAAGGTGACATTGCGGTATCAGTGAGTGTGGGGGGGTTCGTTGCAAGCTTGTGAGGTGTGTAGGCTAGGGGATGCACAGGTGATGCAATGTGAAGAGTCAGAGTCTGGTGGGCTACTTGCAAATTGTTGCCCATCGAGTGCATGCATGTGTAGGTACGTGGGTGGTGTGTGTGTCACCTTTAGTTTCCCTTGCTCGGCTGATGTGTGTTGTCAAGTTTCGGACCCAGTTCTCCTTGTCACTGTCACTAGCTGCAAATGCATGGAACGACTTCTCTGTGTGGTTGATCTGAAACGCTACCTCTTTGGCTGCAGGGGCACATGGCAGAGGGGGACAGTGATGGAGTGTGAATGATGGATTGTTAGTGAGTGTGAGTGATTGAGTGTGAGTGACAGAGTGAGAGAGTGTGAGTGTATTGAGAGTGTGAGTGATGGAGTGTGAGTGATGAAGTGAGTGTGAGTGATGGAGTGTTAGTGAGTGTGAGTGTGAAAGTGCAAGGTTAGTGTACCAGGTGGCCATTCCGTTTTTAGCCTTCAATCTCAAAACTAAAACCACAAAAAGAAATCAGCTTTCAGAAATCGGGTATGGCAGGTCAAAAGCTGAAAGCTGAAATCAGCGAGCAAATTCAGCTTCAGAAATCTGAATGGCATACTTTATGGCTGGAAATTTTGTGGTGGGGAATTCATTTTGGCAGATTGGCAGTTTTGAGAGCAATCCGCCAATACTGTATCCGCCAACTTCACAATGTGATGTCATCCTTATTGCATAATCATAGCTTCCACCTGTACAATAGGCCTGCAGCTAGACGTGCCAGTCTAATCGTCGGCATGGAGTCCACACGCGATAGCTGCATACAAGGACATCACGTCTCCATAGAATTTTGGACAACGGAGGTAGGAGAAGATTTGACTTGTCAACATGAGGAAGGCAATCTAAACAACGTCTATGCGGTCGCAGTAAAGACCGACACTGGTATCGTCAGCCGAGGAAGAACTCGGTAGCCTATTCTCTGTTTCTGCACAAGAGTGGTACGATCGTGTCAGGTAGAAGGCGAGCGTCATCGGATCTAACATAATGAGGCTTGTACGTCCCTTGTACTTGCAGGCAAAGAGGCATTTGATGACAAAATAAAGACGTCATTGACCCCATCTCCTGGTCCTGGCAGCATTGAGCTCATGGTCCGCTTAAATTCACTGCTCATTCGATTAGCCATCATTATGGCTAAGACTTGCTCAACCACCAAAGTAAATTCAAAATGGCAAAATTTCCGCAATCTGCCAAAATATATTCCTGCAAAAATTTCCAGCCATGCAGTGTTAGCTAGCTATCTACAAGCGAATAGCTAGTACATAAAATGCAAGCAACTGACTGCAAGTAGTCTCGAGATGTGGCTTCCAGTGGCACATTTTGTTAGTCATTAGCTATATACGTACGTATTGTACGTTGTTGGTGCACTAGGAGAAGATGGAAGAAGGACGGTCGAGGTACTTTGATGCTCTGCGTGCTGCCGTCTCCGTAGCTGAACTGCTGTCAGGGGAGTCCATCTGCTGCAGAACTAAGGATGGTCTGGGAGATGCATTGCTGGTACTGTACTGCGCGTTGCCATCAATGGTCCAAGTAGGATTGTTGGGAAGGGAAAATGGGAAATTGTCCCCTTTCCCCTCCAAAGGAAAGCCGGAATGGAAGTAGAGACTGGGTGCAAGGTTTTAGCATCGGTCGGGTCATAGACAACATCTCGAATGGTATGTTACCACTGACAACGCACAATACATAGTTAATGAATAACAAAATATGCCACCGGAAGCCACGTCACGAGACTGCTCACAGGCAGTTGTTTACATTTGCTATTAACTGGTAGATAGTTAATATGCCATCTGGATTTTGCTCGCTGCTTTTAGCTTTCAGCTTTTGACTTCCCATACCTGATTTCTGAAACCTGATTTCCTTTGTGGTTCCAGCTTTCAGATCTAGTCACTGAAAGCTGAAAACGGAATGGCCACTTGCTACACTGACCTTGCAAATACATACGTAAGCTACAGGTGATATGTACAAATGTATGTATAAATGCCCATATATGCATATGTACGTATGTATAAATGCACCAACATGGGAAGAGGGGGGGAGGGGCTTAAGGCTTCCCCACTTAATGCATTCTCAGCCACACACGCCCACTATTCCCTGTAATGGAGGTGTTACTGCCATTAGAGCAATATTTACTCTTTCAGAGAGGAAATGTCTATTACTGAATGCACCCATCAAAAAGCCATTATCTCTCTCTAGTGCACATGTAGGTCACTCACCTCTCCATTTACAACATCCACCCAAAACTGTACACCTTTTGATGAAAACCAGACCAATGCTTACACCTATGTATGTATGTATGTATATCAAACTGCCATTCTCCTTTTTTTATTTGCACACCATTCTTCCAAGATGGGTACTAACATTGTACCAGTATCACTACCAAATTGTACTCTGTCATTCATTTTTCTTTCAATTGCAAAGAGCTGCCTTTTCAGCTGCCTTTTACAAACTCATCTGCTTGTGTCTGCCATTTTAACACATGTGTGCATGCAAACACACACGAGCATACACACACACACACACACACGAGCACACACGCACGCACGCACGCACGCACACACACACACACACCTAGCCCCTCCCATGCCGACTCAAACTCAAGGTCCACCGAGGGAGCATAGTGACACACACTGTTCACGCCCATGTCCGAGAGCTGAAGGATTGTCTGCTGACTCAGCAGGTTACTCTTGATAGGGGTCCCGTACACCTGCGCAAGGAGGGATGGACAAACAGACAGACAGACATCCTGTGACAGCTCATGAGCGACACATACAAGGGACAGGACATACAAGAGAAGCTTGTGTCCACCATTCCAATGTGGACTTCTAGCTGGCTAGGTAAGTCTGGCGTGGCTAAGGTTTGCTCACACTGGCCAAAAGGTACGTACACAGTTTTCCATGCTGTACTATATGCACACAGCTCACACACGGACAGGGGAACGCAGCGACATGTCTGCAGTCGCTGTAAAGACCGATGCACTGAAAACAATCTAGATTAAGAGTAACATTGATTTGTATAGTTTTCAATTACATTTCATCATCAATTTCGCCCTACCTGAGTTGAAATTAGCTCACAGCCTGGTTAAATTCCCAGCGCATTTGATTAGCCATTTTGCTATGAATATAATTATGGCTAACATGGCTCAACCACCAAAGTAAATTCCGCCAAATGACATATATTCAGCAATCAGCCAAAATTTCCGCCCATACAGTGTGTACGTATGCTACCACTGCTTCTGTCTACAGTGGAACCTGTCTACCCATCACAGTGCGGACTTCCCATCTCATGCACCTATTTACACATTGCTGCCTCCTTCCATTTGGTTCTGTGTTCCAACCACATGTGCTACACTCAGGGAAGCGAGGCCAAGGGGAAGCCCCCGGCTGACCTGGCTGCTACTGGTTATCACCAGCACCACCAATCAATTGTGTGATGCAATCAATGTGTGTCCTCCTTTTTGTTACCACACAAATGAGATCATGTTTGAGAACTGATATACACAGGTCTTCAGTACATGGGCTGGGAGAGCCCATACAGCTAAAACACTCTCCTTTGAACGTACAATCTGCTACAACAAGCCCCATATGAGTCTATGGGCTATGTACATACGTACATAAGGGTTAGTAATCTTCATGGGAGCAGGGAATAGTCTGTGAACCAAGTGGTTGCATTGTGGAGGTACACTGCACGTGTATACAGACAGGCAGAGGATAGGGAGCCAGCCTCACACAGCTGTAACGCCGTCACACACCACACTTGTCACTCCAGACTTCACAACACATGGAACACAATTGGAGGTGCAAGTACGCATGTACACGTACATACCAGAACGTCATCAAACAAGAAGAAATGCCTCTTCTTTGGTCCTTTACGGCATATTTTCGTCACCACCCCTTCCCGAATGAAACATCTTCCAGGGACAAACAGGTTCTGCGCATGAAAAACAACATGAAAGTTAATCACAGCACATTCACTGCACATTAGTACAGGAAAGAGTGCTGGGGAATACAACATACCCACACACAGAGACACAGAGGCATAGTGCAATTCACTAAGTCCCTTTCAATGTATTGGCGCACCCTAGATTGTTTCAAACGACTGAAGCTAACCTCTCCTTTCGGGAACATGGACTGTATCTCCTTAATCCGCGTGATGTTGAACTCCGAGGCAGCCATGTCGCCCGATTTGGCGGTCATCTCGGAAAGGTAGTCGGCTCTCGCCCAGTAAGAACACTTTGACGCGTCTCTCTCGTGTGAGACAAGTCACTCGGCCTCTTGCTGTAGTACGCAGAACACCTTTCAGGCATCAAATGCAGGGGAGAATATATTCCACTGCTGCTGCTGATCCTGGCAGAGTATGGCGAAGTTTTACGGAAGTGTAAACGGAACTCCGTTCACTGCAGTATTAGAGGGAGGCGGGTCGAAAATGGTACGCCATAGCTCAGTCACTTATATGCCTTTTTAGCAGACTTTTCTTTGAGCACTTAAATTGCTTCCCAGCTGCAATCACGACTACACTGTGTATTCTGTGTATTCGTGTGCGGCAGCAGTAGGATAGACGACAGAGCCCTAGTTTGTTGGCAGCATGTACTTATTCAGTGCGGCCACGTGTTGAAACTCTCTTTTGCAGTCAACTGACCTCGGACTAAGTGATTCGCACGAATCTGAGGTGGTGCATTATCTGCGTTTTGCTCGCTCTAAGCGCGGGGAGGCTCTAAAGGCCGTTGCAGACGCCTTCGGAGGAGTGGTGGAGAGTCGTCTTCTGGAGGACACTTACACGTTGGAGGAGGTGAAGGAGTTGCTAGGAAACATCGAGGATGTCATTCGCGCTGATATTGAGACGGAACTTATCTACTCCTCGCACACGAACGTCCTGCTTCTGAAGCAGGTGTTTGAGCAGGCGGAAAAGTGGCACCTGAACCTGCAGACAAACATGTCAGAATTGGAAAATAGGTATGCAACAACATGGCAGTGGTCTCCCGTAGTGTGTGGTGTGATGTGCAATGGTGGACATTTCTCACAGAAAATTTTTCAATCCGTGGCCATGGTAACATGCACATTTGGATCCTAGATCTTTACTAGCCCTACACTGAATAGTGTGGGACTCATATGTGTATCTATTTGGTATCTAGGTGTTGCTACGTAGTGCAATTATCAGTCTTACTAACAGTGCAACTTTGAAAATATGTTGTTCTGCAATGACTGCCATTCAGAAGGCGCCTAGCCTCGCGAGCCAGCCCCTCCCCCACGGAAGGGTTTGGTGCAATTGCGTACCACTAGTTGTTTCCATGCCAAGATCTTGACGTGATCAATCAGATTCGTCGATCATCTAACGATATGCAAAATGGTTATGCACACAATACGCAACAATTACATTCCTCTGCCACAACTGATGTTACACAAGTGCACCACCCCCTTCCGTGGGGGAGGGGGTGGCTCACGAGCCTAGAAGGTGCCACGACGGATAGCAATTTTGGCAAACTGTACACATATATATATATAGATATAGATATAGATATACATATGCTTCCCTAGTTTGGAAGCAGGCTTCCCCTGCCGGTGTGAGAGGTGTTAGTGCATGTGTGTTTGGTGTTGGCTGGTGTAGCAGAGCCCTTCAGCTAGCAGTGTACACGGACTGACTATCTTCTAAGTTTTGCAGTCATGTGATACTCATGTGATGGTCATGTGACAGTCACGTGATGGTCATGTGATAGTCTCTCCCCTCGATCTTAGGGAACTTATTGAACACGTTGCTAAATTTGAAGCTGTGAAGTTCAGCGATGACATGAAAGTAAGTGTAGACATTTAGGAGTTGATGGGGTAAACGTGTTGTGAGTGTGCTAATGTTTGGTGTGGAGGTGCAGGGAATACAGTCATTTCAGAATTTCTTGTCCCGTTTGCCCATTGCACACTGCAATCACTCATGTGATTGAAGTATTGGAACATTGAAGTCTCGTGTATTATGCATTGTATGTACCACTAGAATTCACATTATGCTCAACTGTTCTATACTTTAATCACGTGAGTGATTGCAGTGTGCCATGTGTGAACGAGACAATAAACCCTGAAACGACTGCTGTGTTGTGTGTGGTGGGGTGGGCTATGGGATGGGGTGGGGTGGGGTGACATTTATCTATATATGCTTTAGGCATATCTTCTAATGCTAATGGAATAAATGGATCTGTGAAATCCATTACAAAATGGATGTAGTAGATAACATAATGAGTTTCTGTATTTGCTGCTGCCTCCTCCACATACACCTTCACCTTCCCTTCCCTTCCTCATCCTCCTCCTCCCACGCACTTTCAGTCAACCAGTCTTACAGGTATGCGCAAGTTGGAGCCTCTTAATAATGAAGGAAAAGGAGGTGCTGCCTTGTTGCAAATGGTGACTGGGAGAAGAGGGCAGCATCTGATGCCTGTTTGGCAACATGACCGTCTCTCCTCTGTCTGTGCAGGAGATAGACCGTCTGAAGGAGGAGAAGAGACGTCTAGCCGACCGTCTGCACCAGGCAGAGTCTACTGTCAAGACTGTGTTGGAGCAGAAGAAGCAGTTGCAAGCAGATGTGAAGGAGGCGCAACAGAGACATCAGCAAGAGAAGGAGGGGAGGGATGGTAGAGCATCAGAGGTTAGTGGCTGGGCACAAGTTGAGAGACAATTAGGACCTTGGTACAGATCACAAGGCAGGTTTCTGTCAAGTGTAGTGTACGTAATGTAGCAATGAGCAAAACGCGATTATAACTGGATATTCCACAAAGCAGTCTTCATCAGAAAAAACAGTATTATTTGATTGTTTACTGTCAAGATCTTTCTGACAGAAACCTCTGGATCACCTTCTTGTGGCTGCTACACTATTGTCAGATAGAATCCCACTGTGTGATCATCTTGCATGTATGTATGTGGCAATGAGTCTCTAAGTCACTGCCTTCCTTAAAGTTCGCTGTGTTTGAAGACATTGTGCATGTGGACTAGGCCAGCTTGCCACCTCCCCCCTCCATGTGCCAACCCCTCCGCGTGCCAACCAGCCCACCGACGTTCAGTTGCTGCGGGATCAGCTCGCTGCCATGACTGCGAAGCTGGAGGGTGCCGCTGACCCAACCAGGGAGGCACTCAGCAGTGAGGTACAGGAGGAGCTGGGCAGGAACTCGCGTGAACTACTCAGGGTAACAGCAGAGCTGGAAAAGACCAAAGAGGTATCACATGATTGTCACGCGACTGACATGTGACTGTCACGCGACTCCTATATTGCCTGTGACTGATAGAATGGTTGTCACATATTGTATCATTAGATGATAATCACCTCCTCGGCAATATTGTTAGCCTCTGCCATTGTCTGTCATTGTTTGCAGGAGCTGGAGAGGAAATTCAACCAGACAACACAGTACAACAACTTGAAGACCATGCTGACTAGCAAGAATGAACTCATCAAGCAGCTCAGAGATAAACTGAGGAAGTGAGCTGTTATCGCACCTCCCCCGTTACTCTGATCTTTCAGTTATGCACTGCACGTGTTGCAAACCCACATCATCGTTCCACATAATGTTGCTCCAATCTCTCCATGCAGGTATGAGCCCGAAGCAGATTAATATCTTCAAGACCCGACTGAGGCTGTATGTTTGCATGTACGTACATGCAGTATAGTATGAGTTTGTTACATTGGACAACATATTGTACAGTGGTGTACATGAAATTATAAAACAATATTTACTGATAATCAGTACTAATTCCTTGAATTGTGTTGCTAGAATGTTGTGTATAATTGAGGCTAGCTAGTGGGATACACGATGCACTGTATGTCCATCGATACTCAAGCACCTGCTGCAATTTCATTGGTCAATTCAATGTCTCAAGTTGTTGGCTCTTGCTTCGTTGCCACATTGTCCATCTGGGACTGTTCGGAAATGTCCATAAGGAGCTGTTGGAGGCGGGTCCACTCGTCTGGATGGGGAGTGTGTAGCTCCTCCCCCAACTCAAACACAGTGATCTTACCGACCTCGTCTCCAACGGCAACGTACTGCCCTGAGGGGGTGAAGCTCACCCGATTGAGACTTTGGTCCAATTGCTCAGTGACTGTTGGCTCCTGAGACACAGTTGTCGTGTGCACATGGGGTGTGATAGAAAAATAATTGCCATAAATTTTACTGCTAGTATATAAGCTTCATTGGGAGCATATGGCAGAATCGTATAACACAATTGAAGGGCACTAGATTCCCATTCTCACTTCATAATCATTGTTTAAGTTCCAGAGTTGGAGCCTGCCTGAGCCATCTACTGAGGCAAATACAGCGGGGTGTTTGGGAGACCACTTGACATCATAGACATAGTCAGCGTACGTGTTGAAGGAACACAAGGGCAGGCCCAAGTTGTTCTGCATGAGCAGAAGGAAGAGAGGAGAGGAGAAGAGACAGGTGCACACACGCACACACGCACACACACACACACACACACACACACACCACTCACAGCAATCTGTTGCTCGCTCTGGAGTTTCATGCTCCAGAGCTTTACAGTCCAGTCCAGTGACGACGTCAGGAAAAGGTGGGACATGTCCTGCACGTACAGAAAGGAGCAAAGTCATTATGGTCAGGTCAAGGTGACATTATAGTCAGGTCAAGGTGACATTATGGTCAGGTCAAGGTGACATTATGGTCAGGTCAAGGTGACATCATGGTCAGGTCAAGGTGACATTATGGTCAGGTCAAGGTGACATTATGGTCAGGTCAAGGTGAAATGCTAGCAGCGTTGGGGTGAAAGGTGCACGATTGGCAAGTGATTGTAAGTGCTAAAGCACACAGTAGCCAACAACATACCTACACACACAGACAGGTACTACTCCAGTCCTCTCACCACTGCCCCAGCTTCTTCCCTCCTCTCTACTCCCCAGCCCCCTCCCCTCCCCTCCTCTCACTACTCCCCAGCCCCCTCCTCCTCTCACCACTCCCCCTGCCCCTCCCCTCCTCTCCTCTCATCACTCCCCCACCCTTCTCCACTCACTGCTCCCTAGCCCCACCCCTCTCCTCCACTCACTGCACCTAGCCCCTCCCCTCCTCTTACCGGCTGCCCGTGAGCCTTATTCAAACTGATGCCACTGATTGGTCCTCGGTGTCCTTGGAAAAAGAGGCTGACGCCTGGCTTGGTCCCGTGGCGCTGGGCTAAGTAGGCATCGCACTCTTCACTGCCGATCAGTAGCTTGTTCACCTCGTTGTCAGGGAAGTCCATGCACGTGGCAGCAGCATTGCGGGTTGCCTTTCCTTGCAATTCTAGCCTCTCCTTCATGGGGGAGGGAGGGGAGGAGGATGGAAGGGGGAGAGGAGGGAGAGAGGAGGGAAAGGAGGGAGAGGAGGGAAAGGGGGTAGGAAGGGTGAGTGGGAGGGGTAGGAGGGGAGGGGAGGGAAGGGAGTAAGGTACCATGTCAGTGGCAGATGCCAAAGTAAACTATTACACCTGGACTATAGGAAAAGGCGGAGTACAGAAGAAACAAAGTGCTCATCTCAGTGGGTGGCTAGGAAAGGGCCATGGCCGTGACAGAGTGGTATCCACTACACCACCATCCACAGTTCGCAAATGGCTAAAAACTCAATGCTTCTAGGTCAGTGCTTACGTACTTCACATTCTTTCACACACACAGACGTACTTCACACACACAGACGTACTTCACACACACAGACGTACTTCACACACACAGGCCTACACAACCGAAATGACCCATACCATAAACCCTAAAGCTGCGCATATGACCTGCTCACTAGCTACCTCTGATCATTGTGCCCCTCCCCACTGCATGCATGTATGTGAGAGGTGATATCGTGCAAGGTGATTGGTGGTACCTACCAGCGGCTGAGACAGCATGTCTAAGCTCCACGAGCACAATCTAGAGAGGAGGGAGGAGAAGGTGGGTTGATGACTTGAATGTTGGTCTTATATATGATTGCTACGTACACAAGCAATCATATGCCATTTATACATACAGTACTTCCACGCACACACAGACACACACACACGTACACACACACACATGTACACACACACACACACACACACACGTACACACACACACACGCACACACACACACACACGCGCGCGCGCACACACACACGCACACGCACACACACACACATACACATACACACAACACACCTTCCATCTGTGGACACAGTTATCAGGTTATGTGCGTTTTGAGTCCCCACAACTTTGAGGCAGTAGACAGGATGGGTGTGGGTGGAGCTGGAGAGAGGGGAGCGCTGCACTGGGGTGCGCTTGTTGCTGCGCATGTCCCACAGGACGACTTGCCCAGAGTAGGTACCCCCAGTGATGTAGCTGGGATGGAACTTGGCAAATGAAGCACACATCACTGGGCTCTACAGAACAAAGGGTTTGGCAGAAGAAGAACAGAGAAGGCTAAATCCACCACATGGTTGAGAGCTGTTTCTTCAACTGAGACAGAGGATGGTGCAGATATACTGTATAGCAACCACTGGCACATTAAGTATGCAATACAAGTAATACAGCCCTCTCCACTTCTAATGCACGGCGGGGGAACTCTGGAAATGGTACGGTTTTACCCACTTTGCTCTAGGACACTCCTGCAGGGTAACAACTGCTTACATTGCTAGGGGATAGGAGGGGACATCCTACCAATTACGTACCTGTGCTTGCAGGATGTATTCTGGTGTTGTTTTCTGCAGTTTACTGTTCCAAAGGAGGACCAGTCCATTTGGATCAGTGCTGCTCTCCTCGGTTGCTCGGTTGTATGATGCCAAAAGCAACTCAGGATGCTGATCCGACCAGTCCATCGACGTCACCACTCGCCCTCTACTCCAGCGGTCATCAAACAGGGTCAGCTTCTGTGTGACAGTGGAACCCACACTAGGGCCACTGCAGGAAGTCAATTCAATGTGATGTCACATGACATGTGATATGTCACATGACAACATGTGATGTGTCACTTGACATGTGATAAGTCACATGACAGCATGTGATGTGTCACATGGCAAAATAAAGAAAAAAGACCAAACATACTTCACACACGCACACCTTGCCATCTCTCCATCTCCCATCATGAGTTCAAAGAAGAGACCACTCGGCTCAGCCATTGCATGCTCTATCATCCGAGAGCTCCGTTCCAAGAAGGCACCAAAATCAGTTGACTGCAAAATCTGTTGCTTCTCTTCCTCTGACAGCTCAACCGGGAGACAGGGCTGATCTGAGAGGCACAGAGAGGGAGAGGAGGGACAGAGAGAAAGAGGACGGGCAGAGAGAAAGAGGAGGGACAGAGGGGGAGAGGAGGGGCCGAGAGGGAGAGGAGGGACAGAGAGGGAGAGGAGGGGCAGAGAGGGAGAGGAGGGGCAGAGAGAAAGAGGAGGGACAGAGAGGGAGAGGAGGGACAGAGAGGGAGAGGAGGGGCAGAGGGGGAGAGGAGGGGCAGAGGGGGAGAGGAGGGGCAGAGAGAAAGAGGAGGGACAGAGGGGGAGAGGAGGGGCAGAGAGGGAGAGGAGGGGCAGAGAGAAAGAGGAGGGACAGAGAGGGAGAGGAGGGACAGAGAGAGAGAGGAGGGGCAGAGAGGGAGAGGACGGGCAGAGAGGGAGAGGAGGGGCAGAGAGGGAGAGGAGGGACAGAGAAAGAGGAGGGACAGAGAGAGAGAGGAGGGGCAGAGAGGGAGAGGAGGGACAGAGAGAGAGAGGAGGGGCAGAGAGGGAGAGGAGGGACAGAGAGAGAGAGGAGGGACAGAGGGGGAGAGGAGGGGCCGAGAGGGAGAGGAGGGACAGAGAGAAAGAGGAGGGACAGAGGGGGAGAGGAGGGGCAGAGAGGGAGAGGAGGGACAGAGAGAAAGAGGAGGGACAGAGAGGGAGAGGACGGGCAGAGGGGGAGAGGAGGGGCCGAGAGGGAGAGGAGGGACAGAGAGGGAGAGGAGGGACAGAGAGAGAGAGGAGGGACAGAGAAGGAGAGGAGGGACAGAGAGGGAGAGGAGGGGCAGAGAGAAAGAGGAGGGACAGAGAGGGAGAGGTGTGCTTGTTTCTCATACTCACTTATCCAGAGTTTCTATGGCTACTCCACAGAAATCAGCAGATACCATTCTATGGAGTGGGGTCTTCTCAGGTGGCCATTGCACGATCGGTAAAGGATTCCTTTATAAAAGTTAGAAACAGGCTTGTCAAAACGTCAGCAAGATTTTCAGCCCGTTTCTAGCTGGTATAGAAGAACCCTTTACAGCCACTACTGTAGTACAGTATGCCAGCATTAATATTGTGAACATTCATAGGATAATATACTAATTAATCTTACCTACAGTAAAGTCTATAGTTAGTAGCACATACATATGTGTATTATGTCATACGGTACACAAATGTGCACCCATCAAAATGGCCACCACCAATGCATGCTTCTACTCATGGAAGCCAAAACCACATCAAACAGGAACACAAGCAAGCGAGTCACATGACTTGATAAGCACGAGCACCTTTTGGTATAACTGGAATTGACACGGCACACACTATTTTACGCACCTCGAAGTAAGAAAATGTTGGTGGTTTTAGCAAACACTGCTTGGCCATATCTCCAAGACATTTGAAACAGTAGCCATGGCAACTACTACAACAACCAGGTCACTTTCCTGTCACAACTGGTCTCAGCGCCACCTCCAACTGCACAGTATCGTGTGGCTCGACCCTATTCCCTGCTATTGCATAATAACACATGTGTGTGCACAATCGCAACAGCAGAACGGGTCTTGCCACGCCAAACTACCAACTGATTAGGACCAAGTAGTCTTCACCCTGACTGTCATAAGCAAAGCTACCTAAGCCCCACCCCTTCCCCTCACCTTCCACTTGCCGGTCCTCCTGTTTCACCTCTGGTTCTTTGACTTCCGCAACCACAGACGTTTCCTCCTCAATCTCCTCCTCCTCTCCGCCACCCATTGTCTCCATGGTAGTGTCTGTCTGTGTGAATTTCTCATACACATTGATCTCCTTTGGACGTATGGAGACCGGTGCAAGGCTGTCAACAATCAATTTCGCCTGCCTCCTACAGTGAAAAAGGTCACCCTAGACTGCACTAAGGGTAAAAAAGCGGTTCTCTGTAATTATAAATTATGTGAGTGGCATAGCGGTGAGTCACCATCACTAGCTCCAAGTGCGATACGTCCATCTTTGTAATACAGAATGAACAGTGTATATAGTACGCATATAAAAGCCAAAGCAAGGAGGCTTATGTAAGAGTTGAGACAGATCGTATTACAATGACTTTATATATTGGTATACAATTGATAGAGCCTCTTGCAGTGGGAACACATCCAGTTCTTGTGCTAAAAATTATTAAGGTATCATGAGATTAATATTACAATGATAGCCTGTGTAACAATACAACTGCATGTTCTCATACTGTTAGTTGTATGTAGCATGATAAATACTAAAAGGTACTGCATGTACAACACGCAAGATACACTTAATACACAGTTTTGTGTGTGTGTGTGTGTGTGTGTGTGTGTGTGTGTGTGTGTGTGTGTGCGTGTGTGTGTGTGTGTGTGTGTGCGCATGTGTGCGTGTGTGCATGCGTGTGTGTGTGTGTGTTTTTCAGGCGTGGGCCTGGCCAGCCCACCCTACGACAGTTTCTTGGCCTACAAAATAGGACCCAAGCTACTGCCTGGGTCCTGCCCAACGCCCTTGTTAGGGCAAGGTGTATCCAGGAGGAGGAGGTGTGTGTGTAATCATATGTGATCTCTCACTTTGAGGTCACTTCTACCACGCTCCCTTGATCACTTGAACCATCCTGCTTAGTGGGTGTCTTCTCTGGAGCACGGCTACCAGTTTGAGAAGATGCTGCTACAGGTCCAATCAGTCCCTGCACCAACACATCCACCTCGGCCCGCTGCTCCTCCAAACTCTTGGCTGATGGCTTCTTGGGAATCTTACAACAGAATTCAAAAGCAAATGGATTTACATGCATACACACACACACACATGCACACATAGCACACACACACGCACGAACGCACGCACATTGACTGACAGAAATTTGACTACATTAATTAAGGCCAAGCTCTATGTCTAGGTAATGTACGTTAAAGTATACCTCACAGTTGCCATACCGTACATTACAGCTGAAGAGACACAAGTGCAGAAGGTGGCAATCTCATTATCTATTCAACAAACTCACATCATCTTGTAACTCCTTCGCTTTTAATTCCCGTTCTCTCTTCAGCCGGTCAAGCTTAGCCCGTTTCTTTTCGAGCTCCTTCTTCAAATCGCCCGACATCTTGTTTTGTGGGGAAACCCTATGTATCGCGTGCTTAATGAGATTCATGTACTGCCGGATACAGTGAGTTAACGACATTCATGACCTGCTCGAATTTTTCTCCAATCAGGAGGATGGCAGCACGTACACTGGAATAAAATATTAAAACGTAAAACGATAGCATTATAAAGTCTCTACATTAGGAGTTAGTTCTTCTGCTCTCCCTCTGGTGCTACTGGTGGTGCTTCCTCCTCCTTCTCCTCACCAGAATCAGACTCGTGTCTGAGGGAGGCATAGCGGCTGGGCTGGCTAAAGCCCTAGCAACGGGAAGAGGGAAACGGTAGTGATGCAACAGAATCAACTGATGAGACCCACAGCGGCACTAAAGCTAATATCTACGCAACTCAGGTCAGTAGGCCTCCTTAGTCTCGCACGCCAGGCTCTACATTCGCAGTGCTATTATTGTGCAATCATTGCAATGCGACGGTAGAGGCTGGTGCATGAGACTAAGGCCTCTTGTTCAACATCATCACTTCTGAACAAACAGAATGCACAAAAATCTGTCAAATTTTCATGGTGCACACACACACACACACATGGCACAAACTTCCCCTTGTGTGCAAGGATTTAAATAATACATTTTCACAGTCACTGCCAGCAGATTTTGTGAAAGATTCACCAAAAGCGAGCACAAGGAATATTTGGGCAACACTGAGCAAATCCTCATGCTACTGGGACAAGTGAAGATAACTACGTATGTATGTACTAACAGAACTGCTTGTACACGCCTGTAGCTGGCTAAATCATGCTCAACCTGGTTGCGTTGTGACAGCACTCACCAGCTTAATCTATGTGTGTGTAGCAATACGAGTGAAAGGTGTATAGTGTCAATTATCAAAGAAAGTATACATTCGTGCATTGCTTGTTCAGACTATGCATGTCTGGTGTTGAATTATACTGCTACCCTAACGGAGGACTACAGGCTATGATGGAGTGACCGTGTCAATTGAGGGGCCAACCATACCCCAGACGTGATAACTTACCAGGCTGTCTCTCTCGTCCTGCCTCATTGCCACAGGTTTTCCTTTTGGTTCCTGGCCCTCCTTTCTGCCCCTCTCTGCAGCTGGAACCTCTTTTTCCTGGCTGCTGCTGTCTCGCTCATCCAAAACCTTCTCACTTCTGTCATCCCTAGGTCTATAATCTTTTCCCCTCGGTCTGTCATCTCTAGTTCTCTCATCTCGAGGCCTGGTTCTATCGTCTCTGCCTCTAGGTCTGTCATCCCTTCGCCTAGCACTTCTATCATCCCTGTCATCTTTTCGCCTGTCACTTCTGTCATCCTTTCGCCTATCACTTCTGTCATCTCTGTCATCCCTTCGCCTGTCACTTCTGTCATCCCTGTCTTCCCTTCGCCTGTCACTTCTGTCATCCCTTCGCCTATCAATTCTGTCATCCCTGTCATCCCTTCGCCTATCACTCCTGTCATCTCTGTCATCTCTTCGCCTGTCACTTTTGTCATCCCTTCGCCTGTCACTTCTGTCATCTATGTCATCCTTTCTGTCACTTTCATCATCTCTGTCATCTTTTCGCCTATCACTTCTGTCATCCCTTCGCCTGTCACTTCTGTCATCCCTGTCATCCCTTCGCCTGTCACTTCTGTCATCCCTATCATCTCTACGGTCACTTCGCTCTTCCCTACGGATGTCACTTCTGTCATCCTTGTCATCTCTTCGCCTTCCATCCCTTCGCCTGTCAGTTCTATCATCCCTGTCATCCCTCCGTCTATCACTGTGTTCATCTCTATCTTTTTGATCATCCCTACTATCATCTACAGAGACAAGAGTCAACAACTGAAACACCACAACATCCCACCACACCCCACACCACTATCCCACCCGACCACCCACCACATTCCACTATTTCATCCACATGCACACCTCTTTGATAATCTCGCTTGTCCTCTCTCTTCCAGGCAGGCTTGCCATCGTCTCGCCTCCTACCACCCCAACCTCCACCACTGTGGCCACCTTTGTCACTTGAGTCACTGGACCTGCACACACAAAAGGTCAAAGTGCAAAGAACATTGGCAAAGCATGCGTATACACAATGCACCACTTCAATATGCTTACATGTCCTACAACTGCGCACTGGTGCTCAGCACATACGTGTTGGCTGAATACAGCGGAACCTCTCTATAAAGGACACCTCTCTAATGAGGACACTGTCTGGTATCCCAACCACATAGGGCTGTGTACAAATCTGCCTCTGGATTAGGTACACCTCTCTATACAGGACAGTCAGCTGGATTTCAGTATACACCCATGGGACAGTATACACCCATGGCAGTGACAAACAAGGTACCTTCTCCTGCTCCCTGTCCCTTCATCACTCCTTCTCCAATCGCTGTCATCACTCCTGGAGGGATGCCTCTCCTTCTCCCTGCGAGACTCCTTCTCCTCTGCACATCGCTCCTCCTCCAAGTGTCTCGCTTTCTCCTCTTCCTCCCTCTTCAGTTTCTCCTCCTCAAGACGCTTCTTCTCCTCTGCCTCTTTCTTTCTCAGTACTTCCAACTCTCTACTCAGTGTGTCAACAGGTTTAGCTCCACCAAATATGGACAATGTGGGTGCTTGTGTCTGCTCGGCCTCGGGCGGTTTGCTGCGAGGTTGAAGCTGTAGCTTTTGACGCTCTGCAGGCAGTGAGGTTCAACAGACAGAGCATTACTTAACAGGGTGTGCTCTGAGGTGTGCGGTTTAGTGGTGGGGTGTGGAGGTCTAGTGGTGGAATGGTGAAAGTGGAAACTGCTCCGTAAGTCGAAATGACAGACAAAATGACAGACAAAATGACACCTGTGCTAGGTTATTCTCAGCTGTGGTGACATACGTAGGGGATGCCACAGACTACGCAATCCGGTAGAGGCTAATAGCTATGTACTCCCGAAGGTCTTTGTCAACTGCAGAGTACAAGGTCCTTGTACTCTGCAGTTGACAAAGACCTTGGGGTCGAAATGTCCTGCATCATATTGATCTATTGCTACGTGTATTGCTCTGAAATGACTCTGCTGTTCACAGTCTCTATGTACTTGTTTGAGTACTTGTTTGAGTACTGCATTGCACGTCCCCTCACCTCTCCTCTCCTCTCTGCCATACCCATCCCGCGGAGGATAGTCCCGTCCACCTCGATCATATTCATATCTCCGCCCGCCACGAGGAGGCGAATAGCCCCTCCCACCTCGCGGAGGTGAATAGCTCCTCCCACCTCGCGGAGGTGAATAGCTCCTCCCACCCCATCTTGAACCATGATCTTCATACCGATCGTGTTGCCATCTGTCATCACTATGGCGATCATCATATCGCCTGTCTCTTCCCCCATATTGGTCCCTCCCTCCCAGTCCATGGGGTGGTGACTCGTAGTCCCTGTTTCGTCCATAGCCACGCCCACCTCTGTCATACCGTCTGTCTTCATAGCCTCTTCTAGGTGCATCATTTCTCCTCCACTCTGCAAGAAGGCAGTAACAAGTAACCACACTGATTGCATGTCATGTGATTTTCATGTGACCATCATGTGACCACTGTGTGAGCACACACAGGCATGCAATGCAGCCAGTGAGTCTACAGCCTTCACAGTAATACTTGGCCACGCACTCATGTGTCCCGAAGACCATACCTCACACCCTCACAAAGAACACAGAGTCAGAGACGTCTTTTCACCAGGAAGCCCAGCACACACACACACACACACACACACACACACACACACACACACACACACACACACACACACACACACACACACACACACACACACACACACACACACACACACACACACACACACACACACACACACACACACACACACACACACACACACACCATCATCGTCGTCAGCCCGCCTCCAGTCAGTACGTTCATCAGAATGGCCATAACGTCGATGTCCACCTCCATCCTGATCAGATGAATTGGCCAGATCGATCCGGATTGGTCGGTTATTCACTATCTGATTACATGGACAGGCAGAGGAGAATGATTTACAGTAATCCACAAAATTAACAGACAGTGAAAAGAAACAGTGACACATACGTAGTGACATGGAACAACAGTGACATACTGTAACAGGCGACCACAGTGACATGCAGTCCCAAGGGGTGACTGTGACATACGTACAGTGACAGTTCCCCCTCTCCTCACACCAACTGACCTCCGCGTTCAACTGAATAGCTGCGAGAAGATTATTAACATCCTTGAATTCTGCATACCCAAAGCCCTTCAAACGCTGTGTGTCAGTGTCTGTTGGCAGTCGAATGCACTCAACCTGCGGCAGCACAAGGTAAACACACAAGTCAAAGGTCAATTTCCCCAAAATATCCAAAGTCTTGTCTACCACAAAATGTAAACCCACAAAAAAAGCACCAACGTAACACGGCACGATACGGTTTTACTTGTCCGTTTTGCCTCATGCTGTAGGTCTGTACTGTTAGTAAGGCTAGCGATTCTGCCTCTAGCACTATATGTCAAAGTTAGACCTTCAACTGTGCTATGGTGTACGAAGCTGCAGCAAACATTAGCAAACCTCAGGAGTATAGAAGGCCATCTCCCACTGGAGAAGGACAACCTCTCACCGGTTACAACCTACCATACAGGAAGTGTCAAATCCTGACACAGAAAGTCATTCTCAGATGGTATAGGTGTACATACATATCTTAGCTGGCTATATATGTACGTACATTTGAGGGGAAGAGTACACCAAGAACATAGAGGTTCACCAATTATGGTACATACGTGTACATACATGGTGGTAATGTATATGGAGAGAGAGGAAATTGTGAACTGTAGAGAGGTGGTCTTCCAGCAGAGGTGCTTCATGTGTGGTGGAGTACACTATTGGGAGGCTGAGGGACTGGTCTCTGTAGAGAGGTGGTCTTGTAGCAGAGGTGCTTCATGTGTGGTGGAGTACACTATTGGGAGGCTGAGGGACTGGTCTCTGTAGAGAGGTGGTCTTGCAGCAGAGGTGCTTCATGTGTGGTGGAGTACACTATTGGGAGGCTGAGGGACTGGTCTCTGTAGAGAGGTGGTCTTGCAGCAGAGGTGCTTCATGTGTGGTGGAGTACACTATGAGGAGGTTGAGGGACTGGTCTCTGTAGAGAGGTGGTCTTGTAGCAGAGGTGATTAATGTGTGGTGGAGTACACTATGGGGAGCCTGAGGGACTGGACTCTGTAGAGAGGTGGTCTTGTAACAGAGGTGCATCGTGTGTAGGAGAGTTGGGAGTTGGTGGTCTCAATGAGAGGACATTCTACCAGAGGTGCTTTCTGTGGCGTGGTGAGTGTACATTTAACTTACTTGCACATTCCTGCTTTCAAAGAATTTCTTCAAACTATCCTCGCTCACTTCATACGAGAGGTTGCCGAGGAATAGGGTGTAGGGTGGGCTCTTTGGCAAGCGAGAGAGGTCGATGTCTGTCTCTCGAACTGAGCGTGGAGCTGTGGGGAGCTTGCTCCTGTCAAACACACGCTTCTCACTCCTTTGGTCATCCCATGCAGTCGAGATATCTAGATCAAGAAAGAGGAAACTGATATTGAGGGTTGGTCTCTATAGAGAGGTGGTCTTCTATCAGAGGTGCTTCATGTGTGGTAGAGTACACTATGGGGAGGTCGAAGGACTGGTCTCTATACATGTATTTTACATGTGGTGGAACATTTGGTACACCAGATATGCAAGTGGATGCAAAGATACAGCCTTACATACATAAGATGTGTTGAGACAGCTGATGCGTCTAACACATCCCACCCTCACCTCCAGTGTCAATGTCATCAGTGGCGTCTGCCCAACTAGTGGTTCGTTTCGGAGGCTCAGGCACCACTGGGCCTCCTCCAACAGTGGGATCGGCAAGAAACTCGTGCAGAGCGACAGTTTTCCCCTTCTTCTTTTTCTTCCCTGGGAGGAGGGAAAGAGAGCATAAACAGATATACACGCTGTTATATTGCTCATATGGGGTTGCCATTGGCCGGGGCAGTCGGTCCATGTCACCTAGAGACTACGAGATACGCACTTACGTACCAAGACGGAAAAAGCAGTTTTCAAACTAATTACAGCGATTGCCGCATTCTCATGTTACTTGAGGGAGTAAGAAGTGCCTCTGAGGCCTCCTAGTTTCCACATACATCAATTCAAACACGATACCTGTGAAAGATGCCCTAGTGATCTACGCTGCTGGCACGCAAGAGCGAAGAGACCGAAGTAATAACTGGGTCCACCCACAAGGCTAAGGGTCTACCATGAGAGACTGCAGCAGTATAAAGGCATTGACGTACCACTTTGGTTCTGAGCCTTGGGTTCGCTCATGACGTCCTCTCGAGGGCGGCTTCCACTTGTCCAGATGCGAGTGTATCAGCTTCTCCGATCTTACTACACGTGCGCGGCAATAAATTTTGGCGCCCGCTCAAAATTTATTTCAGCATTCCCAATTTGATAATATCATCTGGGAATGGGACTGTACCAATAAAAATGGAGGCTTCTGACCTTGCTGGAGTCTTATCAAGGGTCCAGGAATCATACAGGAAACTGACAGAGTATGAACTGCAACCGGGAACAGATGAATATAAGGTGGGAATACGTACACTGTAGTGACAGAGCACCCATATCGTTATTCGTCTGGTCATGACTGTAGGCGATCATCACCACAAGCATCGTACCAACTTATGACTAGTGTTTCATCCTTGCACTGTGCCATTTTTGTTATGTTGAAAGTTTGCCAGTCACATGTTTCATTGGGAATCACATGAAGAAGTCCTCTACGTGTGATGGAGGCATGTGGGGATTTACCAGTATCATGACCCATTCTATGTGCACACGTGCTCTCCTCATACTTAACTTGGATCAAGCCATAGTGTAGCTTGACCTACAAACAAACTTTTAGTCTTCAATCAGTGTATACCTACCTCGCAGCTGTTTCTTACTCTATATATAAAGTATGGAGATTTGGAAGCCTCAGTATGTAGCTACGTACGTATATGTTCTACATTAGTGCTGAGTACCTACCACTCCCTCTCTTCCACCTCCCCCGACCACCATAGAGGTGTTTGTTGGCAGCTATTGCCAGTGCCGAGGCTGCCCAGCAGAAGGTGCGCAGCCTGGCCCTTTTCAGTGCCAATGAGACACTAGAGGACCTTGCAACCGGAGATATCAAGTGAGTGCACCAATGCACTGAAGCTAAGCTGTCGTTTTTTAGTAACTGGGAGACCTGCAAAGCTCTTAGCATGGGCAGGAAACACTGGTTGTCTGCATCACTACTGATGTCACCATCAGCACTGATTTTATCATCACCATCATCGATTTCATCATTAACATCATGTCGTTGGCATCCTAGGGTGACAAGCATAAACATCTTGAGAAGTAAATCTTCGATAGAGTAAAGATTCATTACCACATCCATAAATAGATAGTTCCTTGGTTCTCGAGCGTAAGACACGTTGTAGATAGCTTCACTTAGCAAAACGTTTCGGCCCCAAAAGGGCCTTCTTCAGTTGTAAGGGGTTACAAAACAGATGGTCGACGGTCTGTTTTGTAACCCCTTACAACTGAAGAAGGCCCTTTTGGGGCCAAAACGTTTTGCTAAGTGAAGCTATCTACAACGTGTCTTACGCTCGAGAACCAAGGAACTATCTAAGTAAATCTTCCCTCAACCTCCTCCCTCTCGCCCTTTCCTCCCCCTCCCTCCTGCCTGCTCTCTCTTCATTCCTTCTTCCTCCTTCTACCTCTCCTCCTCCCTCCCCCCTGCCCCCTCTCTCTTCATTCCTTCTTTCCCCTTCTACCTCTCCTCCTCCCTCCCCTCCTGCAGGTACCTAACCCTTCCTGCCCTCCTCGGCCACCTCCTCCCGCTCTGTGGCAGCAAGCAAGAAGAGAGGAAGCAGCTCCTCTGCCAGTCCAAGGTCTGTTTACATTGCATACTCAAAATATTGCGGCAAAATATTTTGTGATTGGGTTCATTGTCAAAGTTTTTGCAGTTAAATTATCGTGATTTTGTCCTAAGAAGCCTTGTCCCATTTAGGGGAGACCATTTCATGAATTTGGTCGAATTGCAAAATCGTGAAGTTTTGCCACTATATTAGCACCATATACTGTGCAGGTATGCACATTTGAGCATTAGAAGTGTACCAGAACCAGCAGTGGTATTTGCCATGTCATGTCCCCTAATGTACTGCTGCAATCTCCCTGTAGTACTGGTGTACGAATAGCGTGATTTGACGTGTGTGCTGTGTGCTTCTGTTGCTGGCAGCTGTACCTTGAGGAGTTCATTGAGAGATGCCAGAATTACCAGATTACCTCTGAGGTACGTATGTAAGTGTGGGGAGGCAGGGGGAGAGGGAGAGTAAGGGATTGCACAGCTTCTCTCTTGTACTATGTACCTGGACTGTCCTCCTCCACTCTGCAATGACAAACATTATCGACTCCACCACTGCTAGTCCCCCCCCTCCTTCCCCCTCCCCCTCTTTCTTCCTCTCCTCTCCCCACTCCTCCCCCTCCCTCTCCCCAAGGAACCTCCACTTCAGGAGGACCCTTCTGTACCTGCACATATAAAGAAAGCTGTCGCCCAGCGACAGTCTAAAATAGCTCAACACAAGCTACAGAAGGAACTGGAGGCTAAAGTGAAGGTGTGTGTGTGCGTGCACACCCGTGTGTGTGTGTGTGTGTGCGCGTGTGTGTCTTTGTGTATGTACGAACAGCTACGTATATGCATATGTGTGTGTGCATCATCCTTGTGCAATGTAGGAGCTGGGCCAGCGAATTGCTTCACAGACTCAGGGCACTCCTGTAGACGAAGATGTGCAGGTGTGTATGGTGTATCAGTGGTTTTGTGTGGTGTGATGTGGTGTGAGTGATGTGGTGTGGAGTGATGTGGAGTGATATGGTGTGATGTGGCGTGGTGTGGTGTGTGTGATGTGGTGTGATGTGGTGTGGTGTGATGTGGTGTGGTGTGATGTGATGTGGTATGATGTGGTGTGTGATGTGGTATGATGTGGTGTGGTGTGATGTGATGTGGTATGATGTGGTGTGTGATGTGGTATGATGTGGTGTGGTGTGATGTGGTGTGTGTGATGTGGTATGATGTGGTGTGGTGTGATGTGGTGTGGTGTGGTGATGTGGTGTGATGTGGTGTGGTGTGGTGTGGTGTGGTGTGATGTGGTGTGGTATGGTGTGGTGTGGTGTGGTGTGGTGTGGTGTGATGTGGTGTGATGTGGTGTGGTATGGTGTGATGTGATGTGGTGTGGTGTTTACTGTAGTATGTCAGTATGCTGTCCCACTTCTTCCCTTCACCAACCCACAGAGAGAGCTCTCTCTCTCCCACACTCGTCTCTGGTTGCACAAAACAAAGGATGCCCTTTCTGCTCTGGAAACAGAGCTCACAATGCTCAGTGACATTGACCGCATGAGGGACAGTCATGGGGAAATCCCTAAACCTCAGCCTGATCCAACATCACGGTATGTGTGCAGTGGTCAATACCTTGAGTGCACTACAGTGTCTTGGGGTGCACTACGCCATCCTGGGGTGCACTACGCCATCCTGGGGCGCAGTATGCCATCCTGGGGTGCAGTACGCCATCCTGGGATGCAGTACGCCATCCTGGGGTGCAGTACGCCATCCTGGGGTGCAGTACGCCATCCTGGGGTGCAGTACGCCATCCTGGGGTGCAGTACGCCATCCTGGGGTGCAATACGCCATCCTGGGGTGCAGGATACTTCTGTGCTGCATAGTGTTTAATTAGTGACACAGGGCTCATTCTTCTGGAGTGTATACTTTGCATATTGTGAGGATTTTTGGTTATGTATCTTTCCGCAAACACAGTTCTTCTAACACATTGTGTTTCATAGCCTTCACATCATGGTTCTAAGCTCAAGTGTCCCTTCTTCAGTCCTTATCTTCCTCCTTCCTCCTCCCACCTCTCCTCCTCTCCCCCTCCCTCTTTCTCTTTCCTACAGCCCTCCAATGAAGCCCTTTGTGCTAACACGAGAGATGGTAAAGGGGAAGGTGTTTGGTGCTGGCTATCCAAGCCTTCCCACCTACACTCTGGAGGAGTTTGTCCAGCAGAGATATGGAGACCTGCAGGCTGCAGCACAAAGGTGTCGGCACACGACTGTATGGCGTGGCGCTGTAGAGACTCAGTTCAACCTCAAAGGTCTTTGTCTGCCAAGAAGACTCGTCTCCTTGACTGATAAAGATCTTTGAAGTCAAAGCATCCTCAGTCCATGGCCTTCCTGTTGCATATTGCACTCACTCTCCTGTTGCATATTGCACTCACTCTCCTGTTGCATATTGCACTCACTCTCCTGTTGCATATTGCACTCACTCTCCTGTTGCATATTGCACTCGCTCCTGTTGCATATTGCACTCGCTCCTGTTGCATATGGCACTCGCTCAATTGACTTCCATTCACACATGATTGTATGCTATAGTGTGTCTTAGAGTGTGTAACAGTCTAGGCCGCTAGTCCATTTCCAACAGCAGGGTTTGAGTTTGAAGAGCTTAGTGTCCACTAATTGTGCACACTATGTCGCCTGTGTTACTGCACCCATCTGGTTGCCACAGCCTGGGATATACGTATGTACGTAATGACCCCACCTGCACCACAGTCTAGGATATAATCACCCCCTCTTCTTGATGTACATAGCTGGCTTTGGTAGCTGTATCTAACGTTGTCGTACGTGGTGTTGGTGTTGGTGTAAGTCCATGGCTTGTGTACGTGACGTATGTGTGTGTGTGTCTTAAATGCTATACGTTTTCAGACATTAGTACACAGTAGAACATCATTATCTCCTCTTTGCAGTAGTGCACCCCATGAACAGAGGACAAGAGGTGCAGAGGGGGAGGGAGAGGAAGGAGATGGAGAGAGTGATGGAGAGGAGAGTGAAGAAAAACTGAAGAAAGCAAGAGAGTGGGATGAGTTCAAAGATGGTGAGAGAGAGCCTTTACACACACACACACACACACACACACACACACACACACACACACACACACACACACACACACACGCACACACACACACGCACACACACACACTCATGCACACACACACACACGCGCGCGCACACACTCATACACACACACACACACACTCATACACACACACACACACACACACACACACACACACACACACACACACACACACACACACACACACACACACTCATGCACGCATCCATGCACACACATCTCACTCTCTTCCGTTTCCCCAGACAACAAACGAGGCAGTGGTAACCGCAAGAACATGGGGTAGCTTCAGAGCCCATACACCTTGAACAGTGTATATACATCTGCACACACAGCATGTCTGCATATAGTACGTATGTCATTGTACTATTATTAGTAAGATTGTGCATTACATAATAATTTCTTTTTGGTAATCCATCATGATCAGCACACACGTGGCAATGAATGCATTATGCATACGCTGCAGGCTACAGTGTTTCCTATCAATTTATCATATCTATGAAGCAACAGTCTTAATTCTAACAGTACTGCATGGTAGTGCATGAACAAACTCTACATCACTATACAGGTATGCAACAGTCTGCTACATACGTGTTACTATGTGTGGCTGCTGTGCCTACGTAGCTCTGTCTGTACTCTTGGATTGTGGAGGCCTTGTAGGTCTGGTGCGTCTGGTGGGCATAGGTTTGGCCGTGGGCCTTGGAGGCCTTGTAGGTCTGGTGGACGTGGGTCCACCTCTTGCCTTACAGCATGCCATAAATCCGTCCTGGTTCACGCATCTCCCCCCACGTCTCTCGCAACGAGTGGATCCTCGACGATTGGTTTTGCATGTTGAATGGTAACACATTTTGCCTGGATTCTTGCGCAATGCCATCTTGCAGGATTTGGTGAGTTTGGAGCACGAGGGTCTTGATGATGGTGTTGGCTTGGGCTTCTCTGTGGACCTTGTGGGGGTGGGCCTTGTGGGGGTGGGCCTTGTAGGGGTGGGCCTTGCAGCCGTAGGACTGGGTTTGCAGACTGATCTTGTACGTGTTGGTGTAGGTTTACCTCTTACTGGCTTACAGCATGCCATAAATCCATCCTGGTTCGTGCAATTCCCCCCCCTTCTCTCACATCGTGTGGATCCTCGACGATTGGGTTTGCAAGTTGACTGGTAGCACATTTTGCCTGGATTGTTGCGCAATGCCCTCTTGCAGGATCTAGTGAGTTTGGTGCACAAGTGTCTCGATGAGGGTGTTGGCTCGGTCACGTTCGTAGTACCTTCATCACCATCACCATCATCGAATTCATCATCATCCTCACAAATACTATCATCAGTAGTGGGTTCATAAGGGGTGGGTACTTCAGGGGTGCGTACTGCACCGTCGCACAAGCTTGTTACATCACGTCTTCTAACTCTGAACACCGCTACGCAGCCCTTACACTGAACAATGCACTTGGCTGTAGGAATAGCTGGACACTTGGCACTACGGCAGGGGTCATCAAGGCACTCCGGGCAAGGCCTTCGCTGGCCTGCAGTGCAGCACACAACCGACAGGAGACAGACAGCAAGAAACACAACCCTTGTCATTGTCCCTAGCCCTGAGCAGCAGACCACCAGCTAGTTGAGGACACACACAATTAACTCAAACAGGCTGCATAAATAATCAGAGGTCAGTCCCGTGACCAGCTGAAGCAGAGGCACAGCATGTGATAATGTACTTCCATATAAGGAAGTGCATGCCCAGCTGCAGTAATTGGGTTGGTGCTCAGTGAGCTGAAACACACCGTTAATAACATTAAGGGTAACCTGTACGTGCAATGAGTACTGTATGTTTTCACTCAAACAAAAGGGCTATTCTCCTGCAGTTCTGCTGCCAGGTAACCTATGGGAACACATCGGATAATTGCAACCTGGCTTCATTGAGACAGACCACAGCTGCCAACCCACACACACTGGTCATGCACACATGTAGTTTGCAGGGGCTGCCCAGCAAGTTAGCATGATTGTACATATATAATATACATATACAGGTGCAGTTGATTTGCTTGTCCCATCGCCGAGAAACGAAAATCCAAACTGACCAATCAAATGTAAACTATCCCAAACTGTCACCAAGTATGGTGAATTTGATTAGTCAGTTTGTTTTTTGTTTTTCTGTGATGGGACTGTATGTATGTATGTATGTATGCA
>OX465038.1:5196294-5208794 GCA_949841015.1 Aplysina aerophoba
AACTCCATGCTTCAACACCCCACACCCCACACCCCAACACCCCACACCCCAACACCCCACACCCCCACACCCCCCAACACCCCCCACACCCCAACACCCCCAACATCCCACACCCCAACATCCCAACAACCCCAACACCCCAACACCCCACACCCCAACACCCCACACCCCAACATCCCAACACCCCAACACCCCAACACCCCACACCCCAACACCCCACACCCCACACCCCACACCCCAACACCCCACACCCCAACACCCCAACACCCCAACACCCCAACACCCAACACCCCACACCCCAACACCCCACACCCCAACACCCCACACCCCACACCCCACACCCCAACACCCCACACCCCAACACCCCAACACCCAACACCCCACACCCAACACCCCAACACCCCAACACCCCAACACCCACACCCCAACACCCCACACCCCCAACACCCCAACACCCCAACACCCCAACACCCCACACCCCACACCCCACACCCCAACACCCCATACCCCCCACACCCCCAACACCCATACACATAAGGTGCCGTACACATGCACAACACTAACTGGTGGTGATGTCCCTGTCCTCCATTCAAAAACAGACGTGTTCCCTTTGGTCATCACATGTCTCAGCAGTCCCAGCAAAGGACCTGGGCTGGTGCCACTGGACAGAACACGCAGACAGACAGACAGACAGACAGGCAGACAGATTGATAGGCACAGAGACAGACATGTGCGCGCACACACACTCAAATGCTCACACACACACACATACGTACACATGCACACATGCACAACACACACTCACACACAGAGGAACACATGAATACGGTGCATGCAAACAAGGCAACGACAAAGAGGTGCAAACATACCCTCTGACATAGTGTGAGAACTTGTGGTAAAAGTCCACAACTGGTTCCAGTGTCTTTGTCTGCTCAGCCACCCCTTGCAGGGTCTGGGGCAGCTCATCCACAAGGTGGAGAAGCTCCCTCTTTGGGTTGTCCCCCTGCACATGGGAGGGAGGGGGGAGGGCAGGGGGGAGGGTGGGTGGTGGAAGGGAAGGGGAGGGGGTGGGGGAGGGTGGGTAGTGGAAGGGAAGGGGAGGGGTGGGTGGGTAGTGGAAGGGAAGGGGAGGGGTGGGGGAGGGTGGGTAGTGGAAGGGAAGGGGAGGGGTGGGGGAGGGTGGGTAGTGGAAGGGAAGGGGAGGGATGGGTGAGGATGGGTGGTGGAAGGGAAGGGGAGGGGTGGGGGAGGGTGGGTGGTGGAAGGGAAGGGGAGGGGTGGGAGAAGGTGGGTGGTGGAAGGGAAGGGGAGGGGAGGGGCAGAGTGGAAGATGCATTAGCTTCAAACGAAGTGGCAGTCTCATATACAGCAGCTGCAACTTCCTCAAAAAGGCTGAAAATACCCTTTATCCCCAGACACACTTTCTGTGCCTACGAAAATGGAAGCCAGAACTGGGACTGGATACCAGACCAACTATATAGCATCACCTGCTGCTATAACAACAGATTGTGTCTGGCAGCAGCACCATCAAAGGGTGGGAGGGGAAGTTTCTATAATCACATTGGGGACTATAATGTTATTAGCTGTTATCTGATCTGCTGGGGTAGAAGACAACAGACAGAAGGGCCTCACTGTCAGCCTTCTGGTGAGTATAAGCCAGCACACACACACACACATACACACACACACACACACACACACACACACACACACACACACACACACACACACACACACACACACACACACACACACACACACACACACACACACACACACACACACACACACACACACACACACACACACACACACACACACACACACACACACACACACACACACACACACACACACACACCAGTTGTGCTGGAATCTGAGAGATTGAGAGTGGAACTTGAACTGTTGGAAGTGAACTTCTTCGGCAAATAATGCTGTAGGTATGTCAGTGCACTGGAAGGTATTTCAGCCACAGTAGCCCACTTTAGTCGAGACGAACAGTGCAAGAGGCCTTCTGGCCAAAACGGCTTGTTCTGCATGATTTGCTGAAGAATTCATCACAATTCAAGTTCCAGGAGTAGTGATGAGTCTCTGTGTGGGACTGTTTGTGTGCTACCACTCCACTGTATTGTGAAGGAGGCTAGTCTGCCAGACCCCTTTCCGCCTCCATTTTTTGCATTGCGTTACCAAGAAAAAAGTGGATGGGAGGAAGCGGTCTGCATACCTGAGACTAGAAGGCGGTATGCTATTGTGAAACTCCCTCATATCTACAGTGTGTGTGAGGTATGCTATCGTGAAACTCCCTCATATCTACAGTGTGTGTGACAGTGTTGGGGGACTGCAGTCTGATCTAAGCTGAGAGAGCAGATGACAAGCGAGAAGATGCTGGGAAGGAGTAGCAGTCCCAGTGCAGCAAAGATGCTTTTCATCACTGGAGGAGCGTCCATCTTGATACTCTCTCTCACTGGTCAAAATGGCTGCCTGTTTCCTGGCGTCAGTGCTATTGGCTATGTTAGGACCTACCCACCACACATTTGGTTAGGGGTTTCAGAGAGGGCCTACGCCGATTCCCTCTACATCTGCAACCTGTGGAAGGGGAACCTCACAGGGCAGGCATGTTACGAGCACTCACACTGCAAGGGAGGAAGCTTATGCATGTCCAAATTCATGCGGAGGGAACGGCCCACAGTCGGTCTTTGCTGCTGCAGGTACCAGCAGCTTGGAGAGTGCTGTGACCAAAAGGCAATTTGCCCTGGCTGCAGGCGTCCATTTTGCCCGGACGGCTTTGATCCCTGCGACTATGACGTCTGCTACAGGCATCCAAATGCCACATGCATGAAGGATGACATTTGCAAGGAATGTCATGCACGATTCTTCTATAACGGAACCGAAGTGACCGACATCTGTCATATCGTAATATACCCATCACGTGAGACCCCCACAGCTAGTGGATACATGCCCGACCCAGACCCTGAAGGAGACGGTGATGAGGAAATGCCTTCAGGCACGGAGACAGAGGAAGAAGCGACTCCAATGATCATGCCTAGTTCAGCAGTGCTTGCTTCAGTGACGCCTACTTCTACGATGCTGGATTTAACACCGATGCTAACCAGAGCATCTCCCAGTCTGCAACTTTCTCCTGAGGATGATGTGTAGCAATAGAACGTACAGTACATATGAAAGAATCAGCTCTCCATTATCGTGACACATTGTAGCTATAGTGTGTGTACGAAATACAAAATAGTTGCTATTGCCTATCTCACCAGTCGTGTGATACCACCTTGTACTGTATATTACATCAAAGCATTAGAATACTGGACACACACACACAAATTCTCATACTCTTTCATTAATTCCTATTCCTGGACATTGCATTCACTGCACATGTGTGAAATACATACCAATTTAGAGAAGTAACACTCAATCCTACCTTCCACAAACCCACTTTGAGAGAGACGAGCTTGTGAAGCTGAATTTGAACAACCGTCCTCTGTTGCCGTGTTATATGTACATATTGTATTATACGTATGTATGTATGCATGCAGTAGCAACTGCTATTGGGCTCACACAGCACCAGCACACTGTAGCTAACGGCTAGCTACTTTGCACATGGAGCCATTGTACCATCACATAACCTCCTCACATAGGCAATGTAACCTATAGAGCTGAGGGGTTGAAGCCCCCCCCAATGGTTTAGAACCTTGGATAATGTATGCATGCAATCTAATTTGGCTAAGAGATGACCAGCAATGAAATTAAGTACAGCCCCTAAAGAGGTTGTAGCTTCCTGTGCCTATGCTCCTCATGGCTATGTACATATGGCAGGTCCCTGTCATCAATTTTGTACAGTATGCATAGCAGCTCAGCGCCTGTTTACTGTGAGTGTGTTTAGTCTACTCCATGGCAGGCATTTAATAGGATTTAGAGGCATAGTACTATTGTGGGGCACGGCACTATTGTGGGGCATGGTACTATTGTGGGGCATGGTACTATTGTGGGGCATAGTACTATTGTGGGGCATGGTACTATTGTGGGGCATGGTACTATTGTGGGGCATAGTACTATTGTGGGGCATAGTACTATTGTGGGGCATGGTACTATTGTGGGGCATGTTACTATTGTGGGAACACGTATGGTAAGTAGATATTAGGGTAATGAAGGTGGCCGGGAATGAAACTGACTGGGGAGCTGAAGAAAAACACTGTAGCTACCGTGATTGCACTGTAGCCAGTGTGGGTGAGCACACACACACTAACAATGGGAGCTATCTGAATGCAAACCTCAAGAACAAACTGTTGATTGCCGCCTAGCCAGTGCATGCTGTGCAACAAAGAGAGGACAAGGCCCAAGATTAACCCACATTTTGTGGCATATTCATCAAAGCTATATAGATATATACGTATAAACAGACAAAATTGCCATACTTCACACATAAGTGTGGGGCTCACTCAGGCTCTCACCAATTATACTGTGATATGATAGTATATACGTATGTAGCTAGATGTGCCAGACCATAGATGCACTGAAGGTTCCTTTGTGCGTCTATGGCCAGACAGACAGTCTTAGGGAGTGCATGCCATACATATATATAGCAGCTGTGAAAGGAAATTCATAAGCAATAATTAATAACTTCCACCGAAGTGACAACAATTTGATGATATTCATGAGTTACTACACATACTTACTATGCTTTGATGTAGCAGTGGACACACACACAAAGAGAAATGGAGGTTGGCAACAGGCGACTACTTCTAGTAGCTGTAGCCTTTGCCACTGCTGTGGTTGTAGTTCTGACCCTCCTAGTTGGGATCATTATGAAGGAAAGCAGTCTCCAAAGCAGTGAAAGTGTTGAAACAGAGGAAACAGCTCTTTCTGAAGAGGGAGACACGGCAAGATGGAGACAACAGCGATTTGACTATGAGGCTTATAGAGCTAATCTGTTGGAGAGATTTTGTACCAACTACGGTTTCACTGTAATGGAAGACACTCGGTGCAGTAGTAAGTACAACCCCTGTGAGGGAACGGACTCATTCTGTTTTATGAAAAGGTGCTGCTGCAAAGAACAGGTCTGCAACTGTTCAAACGCAACTTGCACTGCCGCTCCAGATGCCTTGAAGTTATGTGAAAATGATGGCAAGTGCAGAAAAAATTGTGAAGTGAAGTTTTTCCTTCGAGGGGTAGACATCACAAGGCTTTGTGACACTCACACTCGGGAAGAAGTTGATGACTATGTGGAGAGAATTCTTTGTGCAAGGAATTGCCCATACATACCATGTGAGAGGGAACCCTGCACTGGTCATCCTAACGCCACATGTGAGAACCTCTGCGATAGAGAATGCAACCCGCAGCACTTCCTCAATGGAGTGGACATCACTGGATTCTGCTACCTTGACGCTCTCTCCATTGAGTCCTATGTGGAAAGGACTCTTTGTGGACAGAGCTGCCGATTTGAGGGCACACCATGCGAGAGAGAAGTTTGCACTGGTGCTTCATCCGCCACATGTGAGAACCGCTGCAATGGAGAATGTGCCGCAAGGTACTTCCTTAGGGGAGTGGACATCACTGGAGTCTGCAACCGTAGCCCTTCCTACATTGAGTCTTACATTGACTCCTACGTGGCAACGGCTTCTTGTGAGAACAGCTGCCCAATCGGATACACACCATGCGAGAAAGAACCCTGCACTGGTGCTCCTAACGCCATATGCCAGAACCTCTGTGATGGAGAATGTGCTGTAAGTCACTCCCTTAGGGGAGTGGACATCACTGGATTCTGCTACCTTGAATCTCACTACATCGAGTCCTATGTGGACATGGTACTTAAAGCACGTGGAATAACAACCGATAATGAGGATGGCTCTGGCAGTGGCTCTGGTTCCATTGTAAACTTTTGACTTGGAGTGGGACTGAATGCTGAGTCATACATAAAGACACAAAAAGTCATGCAAAACTGATTAGTGTGTACCAAATACGGTATTACCTACACCTACAACAACTCTGCGTATAGTGAAGGCTCAATGCCAATGCAGTGTATACTGGCTACGTGCATCAAAGCCTATTGTACCCTCACCATGCGTAACATTAGCTACATGCACATTAGTACGGTAACATTCTCATAGACAATGATGTAATGCCATACGTAAATACATACATGCTTATGTATGGTATTGTGAATGTTTGATGGTTTGAACAGTCGCGAATCCAGCATTGAGTTGAGTGCTTGTGCATGAGCTCTCTACATCATCACATTATTCCTGAGAAGATTGGACAGTTTGGTGACACACTTAACGGCCCAATGCATGGGTAGGGTCTTGCATTGTTAGTGTACTCTGACACTATATCAAGCAAATCAACTGAGCACCTTTGTGCATGAGCCATCCATTACCACTATTGCACAATAACTGTGCACATGGAAGAGTATGGACTAGTGTAGTCTCACATAGCCAGCCCGTCTTCCAATGTTTCTGTTCAAATACGTAACTGCGAACATAAATTGAACGACACTAGAACTAGTGCATGTTGGCTGAGCATCGGAAACCACTGACAGTCATAAGGGGGATTAGAGCTATTACAGTGAGAGAAACCAGAAACCTGTCCAAGACTTCTCCGACTGTCCTTCCCCTGCAAACTACAGCTCTTAATTTGTGGTTAATTAGCAGACAAATGTAGGCACATAGTAATGTTTTAGTAGCTATAAGGAGTTACGAATATCGTTAAAAGAGTGTGTACATATCATTGGTGGCTTCACATAGCACCACAGTTAGCGGACTTTCCAATGACACCACAAAACTGCAGAATGCAGTTAATGAGTCATAAGCACGTTCTTACCCTTTGCTTTAATCAACATGCTGTAATGAACAGTGATAACATGCAAGTGTGTCGTAATGGACCATGCAACACAAAAATGTGACGTGCAAAGTTAAAGTGAAAACTGACCGAGGTTCATAATCACTTGCAATGGTATTAGCTGGTAATGTTGGTAAAACATGGCCACCACAAGAGAGTTACAAGTTCAGCCTATCTGAAAATGCACTCTGTGGCTCTGTACCTGTTGCGACAGTGCCCACCAAGGCGTCGGCATTCCGTGCGCCGGTTGTTGACATTCAGGCAACGTTTATCGTAGCAGTTTCCATTTCTGTACACATGCTGGGGGCCATTGCAGCACGTGTTAGTGACCTCATTTGGATATGGATGGTAGAACCGAGCCTCGCAGTTGCTCGCACACTTCTCTACACGACAGACAGCATTGGGATACCGCGGACAGCTTGTGTTGCTGCACAGATCGTTAGAACAGGGAAGCCTACAACCAGGACACACAGCTGCAGTGTCATTGCAGCAGCATTCTGCATAACCAAAGTTGCTGCCCACATCACAGTACGCCCCATTTGGGCAAGACTGCGATCCACCTGCACAGTTAATTCTTGTTCGTGTTCCCCCATAGCGACTGCAAGGTGGCCTAAAAATGTGGCATTTGCTTGTCACGTCTTCTCCAGTGTTGGTGACAAACATTACGTCACAACTTCCGCATCTCATTTGGCACACAGCATCCGGATAGGCCGGGCAGCTTTGATACCTGCAGGGGTTCGGACCACACCGTAAGGTGTCCTGGCAGCAGCATGTGGCGAAACGACCAAAAGGGTGCACATCGCAGTAAGACGAGGCTGGACACAAATCGCCCTGACGCCGACTGCATTGGAGACGCAAGTCCCACCCTCCGCGTCGAGAGCAAGGTGGGAATTCGTTACACGTGCTGGTAATGTCATGACCACTACTGTCAACAAAACGAGGCTCACAGCCAGCACAGTAGTCGACCACACACCTGGCTTCAGGAGAGGATCTACAGACAGCACCGCTGCAGGGATCTGCGAGACACTGAACAGGAATCGTGCAGTTGTCACACGTAGCTGCTGGGTCAGGACAGGGCATCTGTCCACAGACAAGGCCCACAAACCACACCAACAGTAGCGCTCCACACTGGAGAAGTGACAAGGACACCTTCATTGTTCTTTTCCTTCACTCCTGTCACTTTTCGAGGTCCACAACAGCTGAGACACACTACCAACTACCTCTCTGACTTCTCTCTCACTATCTTACAGAAGAGTGCCAACTGACAGGATGTTGAAAAGACTACAGAGCCTCTACAGCTGACAGCTAAAGGTTCCACAACACTCACATGTAACAGCCACACAGAGGGAAGATGTAATACCAAAGGAATTGGGTCTATAGGGCTTCAGACAGGGTCTGTCCCTACATAAGTAGGTAGTGTTTGGTGAAATGAGATGCTACCAAAGTGAGGTGACCATGACCTAGTGCACAAGACCCAACACAGAAGCCCTATCAGGCCACCACAGATAGTCCATTTTAGGCCTAATGGGCTGGCTGTCAGGAACTACACACGTTGACAGAACTTACAAAGCCACCACAAACACTATCCTGGTGACTTTAGAGGAGGACTGTAATTTAAAACTGTAATTTGATGCCAGCAGATTTCAATTTACGTTGCCATCCAAAGGTGCATACCTGCTGTGAGTGCGTCTTGCATGCTTGCCAACGAATACATTCCAGCTAAGGTTGACTATGTGAGACCACTGTCAGTCGGACCTACTGTATTGGTGTTAACTCTAGAGCAACTGCGTATACACACGTACAGTACATACGCACATACTGTAAATAAAGCAGCCAAACTTACAAAAGATGCAGTCAATAGTGGATGAAGGCATATCAAATGATGCAAAGATACAAACACATCACAAATCTATACACATACACATATAGGTACAGTATTGAACCCACTTTAATTCCCATCTCACGGCACTTTGCTTGATACCGTTCTCGAGAGGTCTTTGCACTCAATTCACAGTCAGCCTCTTTCTTGTCACATTCCTGCACTCACATACAGACACACACAGATAAACATGTGATGATACACACTGCACACACACACGCACGCACGCACACACGCACGCACACACACACACACACGCACACACGCATGCACACACACACACGCACACACGTGTACATACATACATTAGCACATCACGATTTCTAGTCCCAAATTGCACACTGCAATTAATCAAACAATTACAGTTTTGGAAAAGTGGAGACTTGCACAATGTCCAACTACACAGACACATTGCAGTGTCATCATATCGCACTTGACAATTACAGATTCCTCAAGGATAGCATAGCCGTCTGATGAGGAGGATGAACACAGGGAAGAGGAGAATGCTCAGAGACAGTTTTCTACGAACATAGAACTACATATATGTTCCACCCGCACTGGTTGATCCTGATGGTTGGGTACAAAACAAGTCAATACCATGTACGTACTAAGCTATGTTGTTGTAATGTATTCAGAGCCTCTTGAGGTACAAATCTTTTTTCCAAACAGTAATAACATGATTGACTGCAGTGGCAATTGCAAGTAGAAATGATATAGGATGGGGAACCTGATCATGAACTGGTGCAAGTGGAACGTGTTACACAACACCCCACCCCCTCATCAGCGCTCAGGCACGACCAGTACAGCTGGTGTGCAACTGGCACCTTCTGCAGCTGTTGAGCCTTAGCAATCTGTCTCTTGACAGCAGGAATCTCGTAGTTCACACTTCTCAACAAAATACTGGCACACTCGGCTACAGAACAGGAGGTACAGTGCATTGTATAAAATGGACCATCAGCTAATCAGTTTACTTGGTTTGAATTCGTAGATTCCCATACTAGTTTATCATTGATAATAACACACCGAGGTAAATATTCTGCTTTTCATATTGCTTCTGAATCTCTAACCACATCTGTGATCAAACAACAGAGAACATGGGTATACGTAGCTTCACTTCTCTTCATTGCAATGCTTACGGCTTGTACTGACTTTCATTCTTTGAGAGGAAAACTGGCCAAACACATTCTTGACCCCATCTTCTTCAGACCCCTTCAAAACCTCTGTGACTTTGACCACATGAAAGTAATTAAGGCCTTGAATGGGAGTAAGTGAAAATATAAGAGTTACAAAATGGAATGGTCTAAATCTGAACTCCTAACACCATTGCAAGACCCTTACCTTAGCTCCTCTCACTGCACTGTCCCCTCCCAATGCGTGACCCCTCCCACTGCACTGTCCCTCCCAATGCGTGACACCTTAATACACTGTCCCCTCTCAATGCGTGACCCCTCTCCATTGCACTGTCCTCTCCCAATGCGTGACCCCTCCCACTGCATAACCAACCACTACACTGCCTCGCACAATGCAATATGCCCCCAATCACATCACTGCCCCTCCCACTGCAGGACCCCTTACATTCGCACTGCCCCTCCCACTGTACTAACCCAATTCCCCTTTCTGGCTGGCCTCCTTCAACCCAGCAGGATGGGAGGGCAGCTGAGCCAAAGCTTGTTGTAGTCTCTCCCTCACTGCTTTCGCCTCTGATGCCCACCGGAGGTTGCAGTGTCTACGGTCAATCAGCCAATCTACACAAACCAAGACAAGAGAGATTATGGTTTCGGGTTGTGTGCTGCCATGCTAGGATTGAGACAATGAATACTGCTAAAATGCTGGCTAGAATGTAAATATCATATACTTTTTGCGAGTGCACAACGTGCTGCCAAGCTATTTCACGATACATAAACATCTCAATAATACCAAATGCGATAATTATGCTGCAGTGTTCAGTCTCAGAGCCTAGGAAGGTGAGACCCGCTCACGATCGTCTTGTTACAGAGACAAAATCGCACACTGCAAGCTATACTATGGCTACACTCCTACTAGCCTCACCTAACAGCTTGTTATAGTGAATGTCAATGGGAAGTTGCTGCTCTGCCGCCATTTTTAGCGGCGCCTGAGGACAACCCAGGCTTCATTTTCGTGAGCCTCGCCTACTTCCGTCCAAGCTGGACCGAGTATACCATATTTTCGACCCCGCCCACCTCGAGTTACGTTACCTGTGTGTGTGTGGCGAGGGAAACCACCTCCGCCATATGGTATGGTTCGCAGTGCAACGCCAACCGACACAGTGGTTTTGGAGCTGGGACCAACATCAAAGAGCGAGGGCGGTAGAAACGAAGCGCAGGAGTCAATTATGGAGAGCGCTAAAAGACTGATTGTCTGTTTCATAGGAATCTTTCTCTCCTACTTGGTGTATGCCCTGGTTCAAGAAAGAATGTGAGTTTGAAGGTGTTCGTGTGGTTCGCTCTTACACTACAACGTTCTGGTAGTACTCCGCTCAGCATAGCGCCGATACACCTGTGTCTGTACCCCCTGCTACTAAAATGGAGTTGTATTGTGGCTGGGCAGCCGTATAACGTGTTGACTGAGGATCAGTGTTACTGTATAAGTTGAATGGTGCTTGTGTGTGTCCTCACAGAACAAAGTCCAAATTTGGTGATGAAGAATTTAGGTTTTTTGGATTCCTTGTCTTCACTCAGTGCATTGTGAATGCCACCGTTGCAGGTTTAGGTGAGAGAGAACGCATGTGTGTGTATGCTGCAATTGCTATGCACCCCCACCCCCCACCCCCGCCCCATGCAACCTTAACCACTACTACCCTGATAGACACAGTTGTTACTGAAACCGTTAACTATACACTTGTATTTTCATGTACTGCTTTACCAGAAGTATCTTTACTCGCTACAACATGGCTATGTGTCACAGTTGCATGTACTTGTCATTACAATCTCCGTCGTCATGCCATTGACAGCCATCCACCACACATGAACACACACACACGCGCGCGCGCGCACACACAGACACACACACGCACGCACACACACACATGAGTGCACTCAGCTGAATGCCGTGTGTGTGCGTACTTTGTCCACAAAGTCTGGTTGTTAGAGTCATTTCTTTAGTTCCTGCAGTTGTGTGTGTGCACATTGCCTGCAGTGAGGGGCTTGCAGGTGTGGAGGGTGTGATGACTCCTGTAGTAATGAAATGACTCTCATTTGTGAGTGCTACTAATTGTATTCATACTGTCTGACCCTCCACTGCAAAACGCCCCACATAGTCATTGCAACACTTAGGGGGGGGATTTCACAATACTATTACATGCACATGTTGACCATTCAAGCTGAAGAGTTGGGTTGCCGTCTCTCTCTCTCTCTCTCTCTCGATCTAGCATGTATCTATTGTGGCATCAAGCCCTCCCTGAGACCAAGAGGACTCTACAGCCTTCTTGCCTGCAGCTACATGGGGTCTATGCTGGCCAGCAACAGCGCTTTAGCTTACATCAACTACCCAATGCAAGTCTTGGGCAAGTCCTGCAAGCCCATCCCTGGTGAGACAAGGAGTGGGAGGGATTTGAGATGGAGGAGGGAGAAGAGGGAGGGGGGAGAGGGAGGAGTAGAGGGAGGAGGGAGAGGGAGGAGAAGAGGGAGGGGGGGAGAGGGAGGAGAAGAGGGAGGAGGGAGAGGGAGGAGAAGGGGGAGGAGGGAGAGGGAGGAGAAGAGGGAGGAGGGAGAGGGAGGAGGGAGAGGGAAGAGGGAGAGGGAGGAGGGAGAGGGAGGAG